>JAKJJM010064243.1:0-13738 GCA_021901965.1 Pipa carvalhoi | reverse complement strand
TGACACGCCTTAGGGGGCGTATCAGAGTGGTTGATTGGCAGGTTGGGCACAAGATGGCGGCTCCCACAGCTTCAAATCGGGACAAGCTGACAGGTGCACTTTAACAAACCTTACAACAAGATAATATAGGACAGTATGGTGGCTAGAATAGCTTCCTTGCAACACTACGGCACTGGGGAATTCATCTGCATAGATTGTATGCTTTTCCATGATTTGATTGTAAGCACTATTGTGTCAAGGACCTAAGTCAGTGATTAACTGTTCTCTGAACACTTTAATTACAATACTGGAAAAAAAAAATCTCTCTTTCTAGAAATCACATTGTTTTCCGTGAAAAAAAAAATCATATTTAAACACAGACAGTGCAATGCACAAAATGCGATGAAAAAAATGTAGAGATCAGCTGCCACTAAAAGGGTTAAAATTGACTCACAAGGGGATTAAGAGGTGCTGGAGAAGCCATACTAAAATCTCAAACTGTTTTTTTTTACTGTGTTAAAAAGCATACAGACGCCAGATGGAGATAAAGTATGTTGTATCAGAAAAGGTGCTTTACAAAAGCCTTTAGAGCAAGCTGTTGTCGTTAATATCCCGTGTCTGTGTCCTGGATTTAATATATTAATATATAAAGTATTTGGTTTAGAAATTCTGTATCCTTTATTTATACTGCTTTTATGATACCCCAGAACTTCTACTATGTATGTAACTGAAGTCTGAGGAACATGCATTCTTTAAGAAAAAGTGTGCCATGGTTTAAAGCAACATGAAGTGTTTATCTGGTCCTGGAAAGAAACAAAATGCTATTCCTGAAAGAGAAAAGTTTAAAAGCAAGCAAATATATGGGACACTGGGCAATACCGGCTGGTTTACAGTGGATAAAAAAATAAAAAACTGCAACCAATCGGCATCCATAGGGCATAATTAGTTTCCAATTTTTTTACTTAAACTGTAGTGTTTACTGCTTTGATTTTTCCCATGACATCTGCTGTAAGCATTCTTAAGGAGTCTGCCTCCAGTGTATCGATATTTCCATTACAAAGAGCATGGCTACTCTAATTTAAGTTTACATTAAGAAAGGGCAGAAGATGTAAATCCCAACCCATACCTTCTTAATAGCTCACTGTCAATATTTCATCCTACATTAATACATTTTGTTATGTAATACAGGCAATGTTTAGAAGGAAGCAACTTGCATGGTTTTTTACACTACTTTTTAAAGGGGTAATAAACAATGATATTTCCTAAAATAAAATAAAAAGCTTTACAAACTCGAAACTGCCTCAAATGGCCAGATAAATGTAAGTTTATTAAAAAAATATGTAACTGAAAAACCATACCTGACAACTCTCTACTCAAGTCATTCGATTATTGTTTGCTTGCATTTCTAACTCGCTGTGGGTGAGCAAAAGTTACAAAGAATGCTACTGGAAAAAATTCCTTTACAAATACCATGGCGTGATGGACTAAAAGAATAATGTCATCCAATGTAATAAAAATAAAATAATCCCATTGTTATAAAAAAAAAAAAAAAGAGTCAACTTAGTATTTCAAGTTGCCTTTATATATGGGTTTAGCGTCGCTTTAAACTTTACAATACTTCCCTTTAAAAACTCTATGATAGAAACCCATAATATATATGCAAATCTCAGTCTTCTCTCTGATTATGTTTCATTTTGTTTGTAAGCAACCAGTCTTTAAGAAAGGTGCACTTTCAATTGAATGGAATCTTACAATTGGATTCCTACAGGCTGTTGGGAAGAAAGAATGTACAGGGCTTTGTGTTATACTTAAAGTTTGATACTTATAAAAATGTTAGTTCCATAGTATAGTAGTTCAGTGCAGCGCTGGGTTCTGATTCGATTCCACCCTGGACTTCATTTGCATGGAGTTTGTATGTTCTCCCAGTACCTGCGTGGGTTTCCTCCAGTCTCCTCCCTCAATCCAAAAACATACTGCATAGGTTAATTGAAGTCGACTAAATTGGCCCTAGTCTGTGTGACTAAATAGGGAAACTAAACTGTAAGCTCCACGGGGCAGGGACTGAAGTGAATGATGAATTTCTGTAAAGCGCTGCGTAATATATCAGCGCTATAGAAAATAATCAATATAATACAAAATAACCCCCACCTCTTTTCAATCTTCTTTTTCTTGGTGTAACTCATGACATGAAGTTATCAATAGCAATTTTCATTGCAATGCACTTTTTTCTCAGGTTCATATTTCTGTTGATATATTATGGTTTATATTTTATGTAGAATACTGGGATATCAATACAACTTTTTGGACCGGGCCACTTTTTTTGCTTATTTCTGCAGAATTTTTGTATCTTTGACAAAATGCTAATCTGTATTTTATTGTTTGGAAAAATGTAATTGTGTAGGAAAACAAATAGAAATAATGAATATATGGGGCAGCTGAAGTGGTCTTTTTTGCCAGACATAAGAAATAAATATGCTTTTGTCTTAGAGCTGAACGTGTTCACACTGCCACGCTAGTGTTTAGCAGTGTTGTAGCAGGTTAAATGCAGCACAAGTACAATCCAATCCAATCCAAAGTATGGCTGTATACCCATGTTTTACATAAATTCTTGATCCCTGAAAACTTGCCAAGTGTCTTCTCAGCATTACACTGAATAACACACGAACAGCATCACGACGGTGTTGGATGGTTATTACTGTTGCTCTGCAACAGACACATTTAGAAGTAAACACAATAAACATATCAGACTGTGCTAAGGCAACACTAGCCATTTTGTCATGGTTTTACTGTGTGCTATACAAACCTAAACATAGGCAAAACATAGCCCATTCACTTGAATGGACAACCACAACCAACCACTTGGCATTTTATTCACAGGAATTCCTTATATAACCTCCAACAAATATCCATCATTAACAATTAAATTGGAAATGCAAAAACACTGCATTAGGCTTTCTCTATGGCTACATACAGAATGTTAGAACTTAGTAGCAGAGATACATGGAAATTCTTCAGGTGACAATCAACTGCAACACCTAAATCAGTGGCACAAATAAATGCCATAACCAGCAAAGAATAAACCAATCAGATATATCATTTTAAATATGCACAACTAATATAGTGTAAGAAAATCTGTTTGCCCAGTACTAATATTTGTAGACAGATAATACACAGTAATAATGTATACATTGCTGGGCAGTATTCCATAAATTAAACAACATGATATAGGGGAACATAGGAGTTCCTGTGAAACTAACTGCTGCTAATTACAGAATGGGAAGCTGAGCATTAAGTTGTTGTACCCTAACGTTGCCACAGAGCCGACATGTACAACCAGGGTGTACTGGATTCAATAACAGCAGCTAGCGGAGAAGTTACCGTATATTGGCACTTCATAAGTCTATGGCCAAGCTCAGCTGTATTATGGCCTTATATTTTGGCTTCTGGTCAGTTTTTTTTTTTTGTAAAGGAACATATTTGGTAAGTTTAATTTTAATAAATAAACCAAATGCTAAAGAATGAAAAGTGTCATTATCAGCATGGATTAAATCTCCCCAATGTATTGATTTCTAGAATATCAAAAGTTAGCAGAGTAATCTACAGAAAATCTGCACGCACCCTGATAATTAGGCCGCTGTTCTGTTTCCACTGTTTTATCACAAATAAAGAACAGACCAATCTATTCTATGCCATCAACATGTTTACCAGTTTCAGTAATCCTGACAGAGGAAAGAAACATGCACAGCAGTGGAAAACTCAGCAATTACAGACTACAAATTAGATGTTGGTTGCACTTTCCAGATCAGAACATTTTACAGAGGAAGTCAATGAGCCGAATGTCCAAAGGCACCTCTGGACAGCCCTTCAGCGATCTAATAAAAAAAAGCAGCAGCTTACACTTCTAATAAAGGCAGAATGTGTAATGCGTCATTTTACACTAAACATAAATATTACACTCCCTTGTTTATTTTAAAGTGGTGGAATAATAACTTTGGAAAAAGAAATCTATAGTATATGTATTTTAGCCTGCAGTGAGTGTGACATGTAACTGTACCCACAGCACTAATAGCACTAGCCAATCAATTGAAGTAATATAGTGTTGGATACCAGCATTCTTACTGTAAATGAAATCCTAACACTATTACAATGACAGTGATGTGTCACACTCACTTTAAACAATATTTGTGATTTTTTTTCCACAGTGTCCCTATCACTATTAAAATGACTTCTATTGAGAAACTATAAAATAGCAAATTTTAAACTGTGCCCTTTTGAAGTAAACAAAGCTGCAGTCCTGCACTGTTTCCTTACATGAAAAGCACAGTGCTAGCAGCGTTGCATGGTCTGATTTTACTATATAAAAAACGAGCGATATTGTAACGGGAGAGTGCTTGGTTAGTGACACTGCAGGTCTGTGAAATAAAAAATAAAAATAGTCACAAAACTAAGAGAAGCATGTTATCTATTTACAAACCTGCAGAGAACATGCAGTGCGAGTTTTCTTAAAGGACCAGTAACGCCAAACAACTCAAAATTCCTGTTTGGATTTGCATGAGATTTATTCAAATACAGCACTTGTAAAAAAATGTTATCTTGGATGTCAAATTCATGAATTTTATTGTTTTCTGTCTGTTCTTATCTTTACTGATAGCAGTCATGTTGTTAAACAGACATCATGCAGTCACATTGTTTTCTGCGGTGCTTCACATAAAGCTTTTACAGGAAATGTGCTCTGAAGCTAAAGCTAAATAGCTAAAAACATTACTTTCTATAAACAAGTTAGAACAGCGGTCCCCAACCTTTTCTGGATCGGGGACCAGTTTTCCAGTTCCCTGATCCAGAAAAGGTTTGACGGATCAGTGGGAGGGTGCGCGCTGACTGCTGCATGGTGGCGACGCGCTTAATGTGCATGCGTCACCATCAGGTTGCCCAGTGCCGAGGGGTCCACAGACCGGTACTAATCCGTGGCATGGCATTTGGGGAACCCTGACTTAGAATATTTTGAAACACAGATTAAATATATAGTAACTATAAATGCATTTAAAACATTTTTAATTCTTGGCGATACTGTTCTTTTAAAAGTATTCTTGTGGGGGAGGGGATTCTCCTAGGGCAAAATTCCAGGGAAAAATCTGAGGGGACTGCTGAAGTAACCTGATTTCCTGAGTGTTCCTATGGCAACAGGGATGCTCCAAGTTGGAAGAATGTTTATATTGAGGCTTCTTTAGTTGGATTCCTCCATGATAATAACTAGGCCGAAATAGAGAAGCTTCAATGGACTTTGTGTTGATTTTGAGCGTTCCACATTTACAGCATGCAAATATTTACACTATGCAGTCCATTCACGTGTCTGCAGGAGATGCTGAAGATTGGTTATAATTTCCTAGTTAATCAGCATTCTCCTATGAAATGTGTATAAAGTTTATATACCCATTAAGAAAACAAATGCAGGTTGGCCTATTTTATGCAAAAACAAAAAAAACACTTGAAATGCTCATAATAAAGAAAATTAATCGTCATTTACAAAGTGCAAAAAAAAAAAAAAAAAAAACATTTTCAATGAGAGATTATTTGTCCTCTATGTTTAAATTATCTTTTTAATTGAAATATCCATTTGTCATTATGATTCAGTATAGGCACTAAAACCACAAGGTCAGTCTGCTATTACTAACAATATGAGAAGAAATAAAATACTGTTTTTATAGGTCTATGCTTTGTGCAACATATTTAAAGCCTAGAATGTACAAGTTGGTTAAACAGACACTTCAGCAACTGACAATTCCAGATTTCTGATTATAAGTATGTAAGTAGAGAAAGAAAGATTGAAAAATCAGCTAAGTCCTTCAAAGGAGAAATGCACCATCTGCTGGTGGCTTTGAAACATGTTTTGTCTGAAGGGTATAAAAGGATAATGTGCATTTGTAAGATATTGTTTCTTTATTATTTTCACATTATTCCCCTATAATGTGGCATTAAGGAGCTCGCAATTCTAAGACAATATAAAAGATCATATAGAAACAATCTGATTGGTCTGTCGTCAATACAACAGTAGGAATAAATTCTACTTTCCCCAAGAATCAAGCATCAGTATTCAGAGCTAAATGTTTCACTTTCACAGCTGTTGGGAGCAGTGCCAGCACTGGGCTACCTCTGTAGGTTTAGATGCTCTTTTCATATAAGAAAATGGTTAAAAATAGTAAATAAAACCCAGTCCGAGTGAGGATGAGCTCTGGCATTAAAACAAGCAGACCTAAACATTTATCCCCACCAGGTTCCCTTTAACAAAAGGAACAATGACATATATGCAGAACCTGATTCTGCCCATACTTCTACCAGATGTGTCTCCTCAGCTTCAGAAATCCACATATTAACTCATATATATGACATAATCTGTTTATAGATTTGATTCTTGACTGCAAACTTAAAACACAACAAAGGTACTACAGTATCCAAATGATATATAAGATTTCATAGCACCTTGTGAATATACAAATATTTTTACCTGTTTGGCACAAGTGGCAATGTAATATACCTAAAAATGGCACATTATATAGGTCATGTAGTACAATTCATATATATGCATATAATATTTTAAAAATAAGCTGAATATATGTTAGTAGTGGGTTAGTAACTGGCAGGTGGTAGAAAACAGAGGGTGGTTATTAATGGTACAAACTCACATTGGGTCACTGGTACTATCGGGGTACCCGGGTCAGTTTTAAGTCCTGTTCTCTTCAGTGTACACATTAATAATATGCAATTCATTGACAAAGTTAACTTTTTTACAGATACTAAAATTTCTTAAGTAATTAACACAAAGGAGGTCAGTAATTGATTACAAATGAATCTGGATAAGATTGAGACTTGGGGAGAAAAGTGGCAAATGAGATTTAAGTGAGATAGAAGGGAGAGGTCATGGAACTCTCTGCCTGGTGATGTTGCCATGGTTGATTCAAGGAAAGAGCTCAGAAGAGGCCTTCCTTAAGTGTAAGAACCTTACAGGTTATGGGATATTGACCCAGGGAATTATTCTGATTGCCATATTTAAAGTCCGGAAGGAATTTCTTTCCCTGATATGAGGATAATCGGCTCTTTCCTTATGGGTTTTTTTGCCTTCCTCTGAATAAACACTGCAGGATAATCGGCTGGCCTGGATGGACTTGTGTCATTTTCCAAGCCTTATAAATTATGTTATTATGTTGTGTTAAGTTAAATACTTTTCTGCACCAAATGCCGATGAGTGACGTCATCACTCCTGCATGGGGGCAGAGATTAGGCCACAGCTCCAATAGCTATCCTCCCAGCGAGCGAACACTCCTTCAATGTAGGCTACGGATCAGACCTGAAAACTGTCAGGTTGGGTCCACGGCCTATACTGAAGGAGCACTTGCTCACTGCGGGGCGGAGGATCTAGGGCAGCTGTTAGAAAAGCAGTGGTGAATGCGCATGTGCCCACAGAGCTCAGAGTGCCCTCTCTGGCACTTGTGCCATAGGATCTCCACTGCTGCTTTAGTTAATATCCAAACACAGCAAATACTGAAGAAATACACATACATTTTCGCAATTTAACTCAAGTGCGTCGCTGACGAACGGAAGGTTTAGCTATGCAACTCAAGCCCCTTAGCTACTTAGGGATACTTATCAAAAGATAAAAATGATAATATTTGCATGTAAGAGTATCATTTTTAGTTACAAAAAAAGGGCAATATCAGCAAAAATAAAGACCCTTTAAAATGATTGAATACAAATGTACTAAAATATCCATCCTATTACACATTACATATAAGAGGTGCTGGTCATTTCATGGGCAATTTTAGAACATCTCATGCAATTTCACAACCTAATTGCAAATCATACTTGGAAGTTGGTTTATAACATTTACCTTAATGTTCTTCATAAAAATGATAGAATAAAAATGTATGAACTGTAACTAAGGGGTCACATCTGCTTATGAGGCATTTCAACCATAAATTAGTGAATGCTGAGAGATATCCAGGACTCTGTATTATCTACAATCAATAAAGCATGCACATTGTTTGATTGCGGAAGAAAGTAGTGGCTAGCTAAGTTTCCTTGTTCCTAGTTCCCTTATTCAGTATTCACTGGAACATCCAATCACTGAAAAAAGTTTTACTTACTCCTCCCATTGTAATTCCATCAATAAATGCCACATAAGGTTTCCTGTAGGTACCTTTAATAAAAGAATATACAAGAAAGGGAATAAGAATAGTAAAACAGATGATTTCATGTTGCCAAAATATGATTTAGCTTACATCCCTGAAAATATTTTAATCAGTTACCATATTATTAACTGATTTATTTCATTTACAACACTATTTAGTCCAAACAAAGTATTACAGTAGGTTACAGGAAGTAAAGTTTAGACTGGTTAGATTACGTTTGTACATATGTAAATAAAACCTATGTGTGGAATGTACTTTGGAGTTTGAGGCTAAATGCAGCAGCTATCGGGAAAGATAATCTAGAGTCAATGGAAAAAGCCAAGGTCAAACAATGTAGTCTCAAAGCCAGACTGCAAAACTTTACATTTTAGCGCTTACTTGTAACCCATTCTCATTGTCTGCTGGGTGTATCTAAATAAGTATGTGCCTCATGTAACATTTATGCATTAACTGGTTATTCATTGCCCTCATGGCCCTTCATTTTCCCATACCCATCTTCCTTTAGGCTAGGTTCTGCGCAGTGCATAATACACTCATGTATTATTATTTCGGGCAAAGGGATTATAAGGATTATATGTCAGTGTGCTTTTCATAAATTTTGAATGTGACATTTACTAACCTTATGAATTACAAGAGAATTCCATTACAGATTATCCACTAGATAATGTCACCAATGAATTCTATGACCTCAAGTCTTATGCCTCCAAATTAGCACAGACTTTCCTGACACCCCTACTATTGCATTTATCTATCTTAAAGCTTTGATTAGTGATGTTTGCACCGTTTATATTGAAAGAAGGACTAATATAAACCTAACCATAACTGATATGCTGAATGTACAGGGTGTTCTAGCCTGAGCTGCTATACTATGAAGCAGCAAATCAGAACCTTTGGGCTGCAATGCTACCTTATAGAATTGCTGGTGCTTGTATCTCATGGCCGCCATATTTAATCCTCAGTAATATACTAACAAAGCCCGACATATCACCCCACATAGTGTATGACAGATTGGAGAATGTCACATGATCCACTAAACTGTGAATAAAATTAAGTGCTGGTTTTCTCACATGCTCTGTAAGAAGTAACTGCCCAAGGCACCAGCTTTCTCAGCAAGGGGGTGGGACTGCATAGCTACAAAGGCTATCATGTACTTGTAAATTAATGGATGCAAAGGAAGCAGAATTGATCAAATAGGTGGCTTGGAAGGGAAAGACTGTGGGTTTATTGTGTTGCTGGCATGCAGGCTAAATGAACAAATGTTTATATTAGGAGAATTTATTTCTTCTTGAAGAAGGGTCCCTGTAACAGTAACACCAAAGAGATCTAGGTCTGCTTATGTAACTAATGAAAAAGGCATTCTGATTATTTTTTGTTCCTACTGATCAGGCTGCTGCAAGCAATATCAATATGCTAGACTCCAACTAATTAACTAGTTTTATGTTCTGCAAAATTCCTCAATAAGCCAAACACACAGTACTAGCAACCTAGTCATTTCTCCTGGTGATGCACTCAAAAATGTTAATATCTATTTGCTAAACATAAAAGCAGAACATCTGAGAGGCAGTCCCCATCGTTAGGTACCTGAAATATTTACAGTTTTCAGTGCATCTCCTTGAGAGATGTTTCAGTATGCTGGACCATCTGATTGTTGTGCATTACTGCTAATAAATAAAAGCAAATTGAATGCTTGTTGCCATGACAGACAGTGAGGCACTACTGAGTCAAACAAGTCAGATTCTTATTGCATGGATTTAATATCCTTTCGTTTACGGCAAGAATAAATGAAACTAATATAGTCTTACCAATGGCATTATTTAGAATATATTCTTCTCTGAAAAAGTCTTGTGCCAGTCTGTCTCCAGCCTTTCCTGCATCTGTAACAGCTGAGGGTATGCAGAAAAAATGAATAAACTGAGCACAAACACACACACACACATTTTAGTTGAATTTAATAATAACTTGTTGCCTTTTATGTGTTTTTTTCGAACAAACACCCTGCAATACAGAGTTTCTTACATTTCTGTTCTGCCAGGTAATTATGCAGCCCACAATGTACCGACAGGGCATTTATTAATAAAACACTGACTTTTATGCTGGCCACAAAGCAGCGAGATGAAGTACATTTTCCGTTTAAAAAAAAACAAAAAAAAAAACAAAAAAAAACAGATGCTTTAATTGAGAGATGTCCAATTTCATTTAGTAAAATTATACAGCAGCACAGGAAATCTTATTTTGAGATACAGATAAGATTTCTGGTCATCTGTTCAATGAATAAATGTATTCTTTGTTAGACAATTACAGAGCGCAGTTTCAGTTAAAAAGAAGATGAAATATAACCTATGCAACAGGATGAATGAAAGAACAAATCATCATTTTATAGGCTGAAATAATAAGGAATTATTATCCTGGCTTCTGCATAATGTCATTTAACTTGGATGGCAAGAGAAGAAGGTGAACTAGTGCCAAAAATGGGTTTGTAGCTTATTTGTCAATTAAAAAAATAATAAATAAAAATAATATTAGATACATATACTTGCAAGGACAGTAACACTAAACAATGAAATACCTTGTAGGCCTTTATAACTAAGGATTCGGTTTAGCAATAAAATATTTAGGTCCAGATTCCGTATACTCCGAACTTCTGCGGAAATGCCTTTGCGAAGGCATTTCCGCGAAGTGCACGAAGCGCTCCGCTCAAATAGTCGCGGATGCGCTTCATGCACTTCAAGAGCAGGCGAACAGAGCGGTAGAGCGGCCCAAATATAAAACAAATTCTATTTCTAGATAAAGGTTATGTTGCCTTTAAACAATTTGCTGCCGTTCAAACACTTTTGCTGCCAGATCTGTGTTGAAGCTGTTATGCTGGATGCTGTAGCAAAGATAGATATATATATTTCCAACAACTGACAATTTACACTTCTCTATTAAATGAACACTAAAACCTGAAAAAAAGTGTTTTCTTTTTATTGGCCACCTAGTATTAAGTACAACAAGCATGAAAATGAGGTTTAGGCTTACTGATTTTGCAGAATAGTCATAGCAATTAAAGAAAAAATACACAGTTGGAGAACAAGTTTTCAGCTAATCCTATCCCCTCCTCCCCTAGTCAAGGGCTATGCCCACTAACTGAGCATGCTCCCCACTCCTAAAACTAATTAAAATTCACTTTCTTCAGGAAACTTAGTGCAAGGCAGCACTTAGAGACTAAATAATTAGAGAAAAGCAGTATAAAACGGGTTAGAGTCAAGAGCTGCTTAGTAATTTAAATGCTGCACACATGTAACAGCCTGAACAGAGGTAACAGGATGAAGGGCTAGGATTAGCTGAACACCTCTGCTGCAAATTCTTGTTTTTTCTTCTATTGCTATGACTATTCTGCAAAATTGGAACAGCTAAACCTGTCATTTTAATACTTGTTGTACACAGGGCTGTGGAGTCGGAGCTCATTTTGGTGGAGTCGGAGCTTTGGCTTACTGACTCCACAGCCCTGGTTGTACATAAAACTAGATGGCCAATAAATAGAAAGCATTTTTTACAGGCTTTAGTGTCCCTTTAAATATCACATGACTATTATTACATTAGAGGTAGAAAAGATTTATCACATTTACATTTATCTGGTGCTGATATGTGTAGGCATTTTCCAGCAGGCCATTTTCCAGCTCAAGTCTTCCTACATTTGTTTACCTCCATTCCTAATAAGTCATACAGGTATTAACAACTGATACACTAAAAAAAAATAACTGTAATTTGAAAAGAATTACATCTTACCTCTGATGTCTCCCCCAGCACAGAATGCTTTGCCGCCAGATCCTTTAATAATTAATAAATGTGTTTCGGGGTCCTCTTCCCACAACTGAAATAAAAAGCGCAGGGAAGAGTATGGATCTGGTCTACAAGATGGAACAATATACCCTTTTTATGGTTAAGTAGTAATCCTCCCCACTGACTTATCTGCCACTAAAGGCAAGCACAGAGATGCAGTCCCAGCACAGCTACTGAATTACATTGCCAGCTCAGTTTTCTGATTGGTCAACTGGAACCAGAACTTCCACCCCTACTAACCAATCAGAAAGCCGATCTCCACCTTCAAGGATCTCTGGGCATATTCATTCTACAGGTATGTTAATGCATTTTTGGAACGATGTTTATTATTTTATTTTTTGCAGGAACATCAGAACTTTCCCCAGATGTTTTCATTTTCATAGTGCTGTATAGTTGCCTTTGCTCCTGTTATATTTAGCAGCATGAGCAGAAAGTTTGTTATCTGTTTACCACAGGCATATTCATCTTGGGTAAAAAGTAGATATTTGTATATTGGCATTAGTTGGTTATTGTTTTCCCATGATGCATTTACCTGCGGTAGTCTGGAAAAGTGGGTTTAAATATGCTGCTAAATATGAGAGGGTGGGTCCAGTACAACTACGCTGCATCTGTTACCATATTTTCTGAGCTATAAGGTGCATTTAACCTGATTTTTTTTTTCTTCTAAACTTACATACAACATTTCGAGGGCTTATTTTGGCCCAGTGCATGTTATTGTACAAAAAAAATATATTACTTACATATTTAATATTTAATTATAATATTTTTATATTGATTTTCATACATACACTCAAAAATCTGGAGCATGTTGTACACCACAAAGAACATTTATAAAAGATATGCTTTCAATAAATGTTCTTTGTGGTTTTAAACATAATTGCTATTGGTGGGTGTGGTTAATGAAGGGCCCCAGGTTGATATATAAAATAGAGAATTTGTTTAAGGGGTTTCAAACAAATATTGATTCTACTGGTAGCTGCTAACATAGTATTGAGCTTTCTATTTTCAGATTTTGACCGATTACTTTTTTACTTAACCATTCCACTATGGATCTTTTTTTTTTTAATACAGCAAAAAATACAACTCCATCATAATTAGAAAAGGCAGCTCACCTTTAACTGAGGATAAATTTGTCGGATCATACCAAGGTTTAGTGCATTTAAAGCCTTTGGTCTATTCAAAGTTATCACACCAGCACATCCCTCCTTTGCAAGAAGAACTTCTGCATCATGCACTGCATGATTAGACATATTCTGTAAAGAAAATCATACTGTGAATTGGAAATGTATGTATAATTGTATTTATAAAGCACCACAAATGTACACAGCAGTGTAAAATTCAGCAATACAAATATAATAAAGACATGGGAAAAGTGCTTTACACAATACAAGTGAAGTAAATTACAAGCATATTATCATGAGGATGTATTACTTTAAATGCCAGGTCATGATTGAAACAAGAAGATGGAGATCTCTGCCCCATAGAGCTTACAATCTAAATGGGAGGAAGACTTACATACACAGATAGAGAAGGGTGATCAGAGCTGTAACAATGTGCTGGGACACTGGTTTATAAATACATATCATAAGCATAAATAGCTACTTAAGAATAAAATATAACATATAATATATACATAAAAATCAGTGCTATTGCTCCATAAGGAAGGATTTCAGTTTGGTTTTAAAAGTGCAGAGGGAATGTTCCTGGCGAAGATAAAGGGGTATAGAATTCCAGATGTGGGGGGCCAAAAGAGA
>JAKJJM010064200.1:0-22580 GCA_021901965.1 Pipa carvalhoi | reverse complement strand
ACTATTAGGTTTAATGATAATAACAATATCTCCATATACTCACATTTGAGCAATGAACATAACGCACTGTACAGAATAAAACTCTCTCAACGCGTTTCGCCACCATAATCCTTGGCGGCTTCCTCAGGAGAATAATCCGCACTTGTACAGTCTCAAAAATCATCAAAAAACGCCTCTCAAGGAACTAAAGTGTACTAGGCTTGGGAACACGGACAAGGCTTGGTGCATCACTGGAGGAGCTAATGCACACTGTGACACTGTTTGAACTCTGCAGCTGGAATCAAGATAATGGAAACCAGAAGCTGATTGGTGCAGAACTCTGTAGGGCTGGTATTTAATTACTAAATGGTACCTAGAAGAAAAATAAGACATTTTTTAGTAATTCCAAACCTTTGCAGTTTAGTGGAGTTGTTTTTTGTAGGGAGAAATGAGCTTGCATTTCTTTAGATTACTCCCAATACAATACATCCACTTAATGTTGCTGTTAATGCAGCATTTTCATGGAGACTGGTTTGAATTACATAAAATGTTATGAATTCTTCAAAGGTATATAGAAAGAAGAATACCAATAGAATATTCATTTTTGGAGCCGCAGTTATTTTAAGGTTAAATGAGTTTGTTTATTGTGGATACTGGGAGTACTTTGGTTCCATTAAAGTACTCCGAGTACAAACACATTGTTTGTTAAATTGCACAGTATAGGATTCTTCATTACATCATACAACATTCTAACTGTTATATGGGTAATTTGCATTGTCATGACAGAATATGCACTTCAGCTAATTATAACAATATGGCTGACTAAATGTAAAATAGAACAGATCAAAACTTTAGAAACATGAACAATGGAATGAAAATAATTGTGAGAATTAAATGTTTGCATAAGCCAGGGGTTGACAATCTTTGAAAAAGAGGAAGCCATTTCGCTCCCTCTCCACCGGCGAAATTTTTTTGTGAAGCTGCAAAGGGGAGGAGAGCACACTCCCAATCACATGACCTGCCGACGTCCTCTCAGAAAAAGCGTCAGAGGTCATGGGGGGGCTAGGGAGATGCCACAACAAGGCAGCTGAAGAGTCGCATGTAGCTAATGAGCCGCAGTTTGCCGACCCCTGGCATAAGCTAATATACCAGTAACTTTTCCCTAAATTCTTTTGCATATGTAAACCCTGGATTTTACACATTTTCCAACATAGGCTAAGCCAAAGGTTTGGCTTAGCCAAATTCAATTAGCTGAGCACTGCTATTTGAATTTGCCGCCGCTGACGTCATCTGTGACGTCAGCGGCTCTTGATTGGCTAAGCCAAACCAGGAAGCGCTGGGGAAAGCTGAGTCTCCTCAGCGGCTGCCAGCATTGAGCAGGCAGATGTAGTGAGTGGTGCACATATGAAAGCACCGCTCATTACATTTACTATACAGAATGGAAATCCGGATTTTCGAATGGAAATCCAGATTTTCGATTTTAGTAAATATGTAGATCGAATTTTGCAAATTCGCAAATTTCGATTTTAATAAATTTCGCCCCGGGATTACACCTTTTTTCTAAGCTGTTTTCCAAAGCAGACAAAAAAAAAAAAATCAGTAAACTAATATGAAACAGACAGAGAAGACAAAGGCAGCCTTTGTTCAACTTCTATAAATATTCCCCTGAAAATAATTCAATTATTTTAATAAGATTAACCCCTCTAAGTAGCAGGAAAAGAAAAGAAAAGGAAATAAACAAGGCAAAGCTTAGAAACCGGTGGTTTCACACAAGGTAGCAGATATACAGAGCAGAAAATGACTTGACTCTATTCAAGTCTGTATTAAGTAGATAAAAACAAGATTATGTAAACAAGATGTCAGATATGATAATAGATCCCCTTTAATATTTTGTCTTTTAAGTTTGTCTGTATTGATATACCGTTCACTACACCAGTAAACTGCAGACACTGCTCATATGTAATTTTACATTGATTCATATAAACTGCTGATTTCATTTCCTGCAGCCTAAGAATTACCTCACACTTAATTATATTTTTCAACAGCTGGCTTTCCGCTTCTGCTGATTCTATTTTTTTTTTCAATAAAGCAAGAAGTTAAAAGTTAATGCTGACTTTACTGATCATATGGGCAGGATATTTATTTTAAGCAGAATAATACTAAAACAGTAAAGCAGTAAACACACACCGACATGCATATCCAGCTTTTAAAACTATTACTGAACTGTTAGCTCCAGCATTAAAGGGACAGAAATGGCAAACATGCTTTTCTGTCCATTATAAGTTTAAAAATGAAATAACAAAAATGATGAAAGTATGATATTTTAATTTACAAATGAATTAAATCTCTCTTAGTGATTCTTTCTGGGGCACATACATAAATTTTGTGTTCTCAAAATTCCTGCTGACAACAATGGCACTGGGCAGGTGCATGTAATATGCAAAGAAGAGACCAGTTACGAAAGCAAAGACAAAACAATTAAAATCATGAATTAAACTGCAAAGTTAGTACTTTACAACCACTGTGTTGCTATGTCAACACAAAAGGCGAAATTTACAAAACTCGAAAAGGTCGATTTCAACCTTTTCACATTTTTTTCAATGTAAAAACGGGCGTTTGATCGAAAAATATCAATTGATATTTTTCGATTGAGTTTTTCTGATCGAAACATTTTGATTGATTTTTTTTTGTTCTTTTTTGATGGAAAAGTAGCCATAAGTGCTTTGGCTACTTTTCCATCGAGAAAAGATTAAAAAAATATCGATTTCACCCAAATTTTCTTTTTATGGTTTTATTGGTCCTTTAATTTATTTGAACAATTACTATATCTTTAATCTCTTGCTTACAAAACTTTTAAATAGTGCCTGGTTATTTAGCTTTAAAATTGTGATTTTTGGGGCACTTCGTGAATGTTTATTATCCAAAGCTCAAAAGAAAACGGAGACAGTGTGGTAAAAACAAAAAGAAAGCAATAAAATTCAATTCAGAATTTCACTTCAAAGATAAGATTTTCACAAGGAATCTATTTAAATAACTGCCATGCCAATCCAAATGGGAATTTATATTTTTTTTCTGGTCCATTAAGAGATGCTATCACGCTGAAATGTTCCTTTTTATTATTCCCAATATAACTTTGTTTTTATTACAGTTTACATATCCTGTTTTTACACATTAAAATTATTAGAAAGAATTATGTGACATTTATCCATCGGATTAGATTTCCCGTCAAAAAAAGATTGTCAGTATCGATCAGCTGTAAAGTATGCCAGATTATGTATGGAATTTAGCGATCTTTTTTGATATTGACAATTTCTTTTTGGTCTTGTATAAATCAGGAGAATTGAAAAGTCCAGTGAAATGAAACATAACATAGTTTATAAGACTGAAAAAAGAAACAAGTCCATCCACCAGTTCAGCCTATTTTCCTGCAATGTTTGGCATTTTTGGGTAGGGGGAGAACATACAAAATCCCATGCAGATGAAGTCTAGGGTGGATTTGAACCCAGAGCCTCAATGCTGTAAGGCAGCAGTGTCAACCACTGAGCCACCACACTGCCCAATGCTGATTCAGAGGAAGGCAAAAAAAAAACATGAGGCAAGAGCCAATTATACTCATATTAGCTCATATTAGGGGAAAAATTCCTCCCCGACTCCAATATGGCAATCAGAATAAATTCCCTGAAAGTTTTGATTAATACTTTTCGAGCAGTACCCAGTTTTGTAAAAGTCGATAAAAGCCTAAAAGGCCGAAATTGGCCTTTTCAACTTTCATAAATTTCACCCTTAGTTGTTGGTTTGACATTTTCAGTAGATATTACCAAATCTGCTAAATTCCAAACGTTTTCTGTATAGTTCCACTGCTTTCACTATACTTCTCTGTTGGCTTTTTTAAGTGTTTGCTGTTTTTACATTTTTTTTAATAGTTTTATTTTTTTGTTGTTTTAATCACATAAGTTACATGTGTATAATAGTAAACAGTAAATAAAATAATTAAAAAAAAAACATTTTACAACGGTGTCGTTGTCTATTTATAGTTTGTTTCCATTCTCCATTTATTTAAAGTAGTCATCTCTATGTTAGTTGTTCATTCATTTGTGTGTTGTAACCATGGTCCCCATACTTTATTGAACTTTGTTATTGTGCCTCTGCTCAGAAAAGGTACCCCTGGAATACAAAAAAAAAGAAATAATAGAATGGAAGGGGTGATTGATAGGTGTGTGGGCGAACAGAAAGGCCAGAAGGATGAGGATATAGGAAAGGTTTAGGATAGAAAAAGGAAGACTTAGGAATTCTGGGGGCAGTAGTGAGAGAAGAGGAGCAGATCCTGCCCTTCCTCCCCTTTCTTAAAAAAAAAAAATATATTTATGTTGCAGATTAGCATGTCATGCATTATCTTGCTGACAAAAAATTTGTTATAAAGGGAAAAGTAGGTGAGTTTAAAATTGGTCGCAGCTTGGGTTAGGTGGAATGTTTTAATGCTTGCATGGTGTTTTGGCATCTCTGGTGGAGATGTATTGTGCAAATTGGGCACTAATTGGGCAACGACCCAGAAGAGGTATGGAGATGGCTACCCTGCTAAGCTGGTACCCAACCTTAAGGGAGAAGGTGGGTGGCGAAGGGGGTAGTCATCAAGGATTCTAATGAAGGACTGGGGCAAGCATTTATAAATCTGCCAATAAAGTTCTTGTTTTATGTTGGAAATAAAGCTGCAGCCCATTATACCCACTTTCTTGGTGTTTTGTCTTTATTTAAGGTAAACAGAAGGACAGGTATTGTTAATAAAGTAAAGTAGATGGCACAGCACACTACACCTGTCAATGTTAGTTTGTATAAAGGTAGTTGTGTCTTTATCAGGGATAACCATCTATCTATGGATGGTAGTGTTTTCCCCATCCAGTGTAGTGCAATTGTTTTTTTGGCGTAGAATAATAGGATTATCAATAATATGTTGTAGTACTTGTTACATCCTAGTTCATCTAAAACATTCAATAGACAGACCTGAGGAGATATTGTCCTTGGTGCAGCGATTGTATCGTTGAGATATTTCATTATGTCACGCCAGAAATACAGGATTGGAGGGCATTCCCAGATCATGTGAATAAAGTCTGCATTGTCTGTTTTACATCTAGGACATGTTGCATTTGGGTTTCTTCCCATCTGTTGTAGTATGACTGGGTTGGGGTATGTTTGATGAAATAATTTAATTTGGATGAATTTGTCTCAGGTACTTATCAGGTCTTGTGTGGCTTGTAATGCTATTTCATCCCAATCCTCTTCCTCCAGGTTGGTTGTATGTCTTTCCCATTTTTTCTTTATATTGTTTATGGGAGAAGGCCTATTACAGTTTTCAAAAAGGTAAATAGGTTTGAACCAAAAAAATATAGACCTGTAAGCATGACATCTGTCATGAAGAAGATATATCTGAATTTTCCTTAAAAAATATGCAGGACATTGTTTTGGAGAGGAATATCATAAGTAGTAGTTAGTATGATTTTAAGGAAGGCAAACGTTGTTAAATAAATGTACTAATGTTTTCTAGATAATTCTAAGGGCGAAATTTACTAAAGTCAAAAATGATTTTTTTGACTTTTTTGCCCATTTTTTGCCCATTTTTCACCACAAAAATGGGCAAAAATTATGTTTTTGGAAAAATGGGGGCGAAAAGGTAAAAAAATTAACTTCATTTCAAAAAATCATTTTTGACTTTAGCAAATTTCGCCCTAAATGTAGATGGAAATTGGCTAAAGGATTGCATTCATGGAATAGTTCGCAATGCCTTGTTTTGTAGGGTTATACTTGGGAGCCCTTCTCTATAACTTGACCAATACAGGTCATAAAGAATGTATCATGCTTACAGTGAGGCCAGAACAAATTGATACTACCTGGGAGATGAAATTTACTGTTAATAAATGCAAATTTTGCACCTTGATAGAAATCAGCAGGACAATTACATGATTAATGGAGCCAGATTAGGAATGTCTTTGATGAAGAGGGTTTTGGTATATTTTAGATGATGAACTTAAGTAAAAATTACTAGTGTATGCATCTGCTACCTGTCCTCTTCTGCTCAGGGCAGCAGCAATGCTGGAAGCTGTATAGAAACCAGCTCAAAACATTAACTGAATTTTAAATGTTGCCTTGTTAGATATAACTATTCCAGTTGAAATGGGGCTCTCCAAGATGGCAGGAAATTGTCATTGTGGATCCTCCAGTCTGTTTCTCCAAAGTCTAGGAGGAATCTGATGAGAGGAGTCACAATGTAATGTCACATTGCCCTGAGTGCTCTCATGGCAACAGGACTAGTTGGAAAAAAGGGGCAGCACACCAGCTAATTTCATTTGTATAACAATCAGCTCAAAACCTGTAAGGCAACAACTGGGGGCGGGGATGGAGCTGACAGGTCCACTAGAATAAAGGAGAGAACTGCTTAGTAAAAACGAATTGGAGTTTGGTGTTCAGTTAATAGAAATAATAATATAGAGCTAGCAATTATCTAATAATTGAATAATTGAAGAAAAATAGTTAGGAAGGAAGCCTCTCAAAATGATTGCTTTTGCATTGCAGATAATATGCCATAAGTGAGTTATATAAAAATTCTGCCTACATCTACAGTAAAGAATTTTACAGCAGGGATGTCAAACTCCTGGCCTGCTGTGTAATTATATCTGACCTGCGAGAAAATACCAAATTTCTACAAATGTCTGCTAGAGCTGACCCGCCGTTAGACAGAGCATACACCGCTAATACTACAAATCCCAGAATGCTCAGCTGGTGCGTCAGGACCCACAAGGGCTTTCTAACTTTCTAGAAAAGTGGGAAGCAGAATATCTGTTCGCTAATGTAAAGGACAAAGTTGTTTGAAATGATTCATCGTTATATCTGATGAGAAGGAAAAACTTCCTCAGTTGTAGAAAAACGTACTCAATAAATATCAAGGTTGACCCACGACTTTGTCCAAGTTTTTAATTTAGGCCCATGGTGTATTTGAGTTTGACACCCTTGTTTTGCAGTAATGCAGTAAAGTGGTAGATTGTCCCTGTTTTGCAGTAATGCAGCAAAGTGGTAGATTGCTGTCCCTAAACAAGTCCTTTAAGTAAAACATGGATGCACATCTGCATAAAATAGAACAATCATAATAGTACCTAGAGCAGTCTTCAGAGTTATGAAAATTTCCATGTTTTTAAACAAAAGGTAAATGACACTGTAGATCATCCTTATTGAAAATAAAGTTTTCTCCTGGTATAGCTATTTTTGTGACAGGGTATGTCACAGTGTAAATGGCATTCATGGTCTAAAACTGCACTTCCGTACAAAGTATAAAAAGGAAACTTGCAATTTGATACATTTTGAAAGGTTAAGATGTCCCTCAAGCAGTCTCATTTCAGCCTCGGGTCCCTGTATGTCACAGGTTACCCAGGGCAACATTTCATTTCATAACAGTTAACTTTTTTCCTAGCCTTCACAAGGTCACCCTCCGTTTACTTCTTCCAATAATCAAAGTCAGGCTTTGTAAAAAGGAAAAATGAACCTCTCCTACTTATTTTTAAACTCAACGGAGTGAAGAGTTTAATAAATTATTCATTGTGCAAGAAAAAAAAAAACAGCTATCAGGCTGCAGCTGAAGTGCTGATGTCAGGAGGAGAGTGCAGTATAGTATGGTGCAGTCAGTGTAAGGAATGCACGCCAGGGAGTTCCTTTCCCACATTCTCTCTTTCACTGTCACATAGACTAAGGCTTGGGGGCCAGGAAGATGGAGCTCATTAAGGAAACCCTTTTGTTTCTTCTTTTACTTGGATGTATGCTGTACCCTGCGCAACCCAAAAAACCTGTCAAATGCCCCTCCACATGCAGTTGTACTAAGGAATCGGTGATTTGTGTCGGATCCCCCTGGATCCCCAGGACCATTCCCGGAGACATCAGTTCCTTGTAAGTAAAAGTTGCAAGTAGGGTCTGGGGGGGGGGGTTATATTGATACCGGCTACAAAAAGGTGTGACATGCTTCTTTATGCTTGTGCTGTGCAGGGATGATTCATTGCATTGATTATTATGAGAAAGTACATGCATTAAATTTGCGTAAATTTGTGGAGCTTTATAAATAAAATTACACATACATACATACATTAAATGCAATAACTGTTTATCTTTTCTGAACACGATGTTTTAACCCTCCGATGAATAACTGTTTTCAACAAGCATTGTTTCTTTTCTTTTTTTAACTTTTTTAAGTCTGATCTTTACATCTGATTTTAAAAAAGAAATAGCAGGTATACGGTTGTTAGTGGATAATATGTATGCGCTGCTGTAATTAGAATTTAAAATAGCAATGTATTGTAAATACCCACTGGCAAAGGGCCTAGAGTCATCATGCTCAACAGACCCCAAGAGGATACTGTAAGTAATAAATGGTTAAAGTCAACGAAATAGCACAAGCTACATTAACATGATAAAAGTTGAGTGTATGTTAGTGTCTGTTCTGTAAAGTGCCTTTTATTTAAGCGGAAACATTAGTTTACCTGCTCCTTTTAGTTCAGACAAAGATAGGCACTTGCCTTAGTGCTTTTTAAAGTATAAAAATTAGAGCGGGTAAGGATACCTCTTTCAGTTTTTGATGAATTACCTAATAGGATGCTCAGGATTCTGTTATTTGTAGTTCAATGACATCTGGAGGGCCATAGGTTTAACGTACCTGAGATACTGGACGGGTATTGGACGGGTAGCAATAAGAAAAAAAAATAGAGTACTTGACCATAATAACTATTCTCCTTACAGAAGGCAGGGAAAAATATCTTTCTTTTATGTCTGGGACTCAAAGGAATAGAGATCCATTATCAGAAATCCTACAAACACCCCCCCCCCTCACCCCCAGCCACACACAAAATAGCAAATGGATCCTCTATACACATGGTAGGGTTGCTGGGCACTTAAGATGCCCTGTGGTTGTTCTTGGGGCAAAAGCTGTAAACCTTAAGAACACAAGTCTGGTGCAAATTGCTTTTTTTTTGCACTGTTCCACATTCTGTTGTACATTTAATGAATTACGTTAAAACTATGTCAACTATAGTTCCTAAAAGATAGATATACCTTTTTCCTCTCAGACATATTACTTACGGGATGAATGAGAGGTACTCAAACATTGCTAATCTGCCTAGGTTTATTTTTTGTTCAGGTATAGGTGGATGGGCATATTCATTTGGTTGTTGAGGATGGATTAGTTACACATTAAATAGAGGAATTCTGATAGTATTACCCATGTGAGTGTTTTTATCCAAGAGCTAGTCTGATTGTTATATGGGTCATAAAAGATTTTTTTCCCATTTTAGAGCAGTCAGCGGCTTATAATTTTTTTGGACATGTCTCTCAAACTTAAATATCTAAAAATGACTTAAAGTTACTAAATATATAAATCAACTGTAATAACTACTGGTACTAAGGCAAAAAGATTTAAAGGAAATCTAGTTGATATATTTATATAACAGGTATAAGATGTTTCATATCATTTGAAATGGTTTTAATTAGCCGTATTCTCTTTAATATGACTTTAGATATAGTTTGCCAAGGTCAGTGGCATAATTACACCAGTCTGGGCCCCATAGTAAAATTACCATGGAGCCTCCAACAATGGAATTTTACAGGAAGTCACCTGCTTCCTGTAGATTTGGGTTAGGTTTGGTCCCCTTCCCACCATGGTGGAAGCTACTTCCTCTGCCTCTATAATACATATACTCCTGGCCTAGGACAACACATAAGGTCAAAAATGGTATTAAGTATCTGGTATGCAGTAAAACTGAGACTGCTGCAAATATTCCATAGCCTTTAAGATATTATATTATTATTACATAAATCAGTCCCACTTTGTTCCCTAAGGCTGGAGGCACACTAGTGTTTTATAATGCAGTGGTTTAATGCTTTGCACAGTTTTTATGGAGTTTTTTAGAGTCCGGCCAGACTACAGGAATTTCCTCACTGGAAGCAACCAGAAGGCTACCCACAGCAGTCCGATTGCTTCCAATAAGTATTTCGCTGGAGTCTGGCAGGATCGCAGAACTTCTCTTTATTAGTATGGGGCCACAAAATAGCAGTTGATGCAAGAATTTTACAATGGTTTATGAGAGAGTTTTTGTTATATTACAAAGTCAATGTAAACATAGATTTTAATGAAATTCATTTGACACCTGTATTTATGAGTTTTCCAGTTTTGGAGCTGATCTTGCAACATTAATGTTAAAGAGATGAATTTCTCTGCTACGCTTTACTGTTTCTTTAATGACATAGGAAGTGAATAGGCATGCATCTACTAACATTCTGCAATTTATATTAACATATTTGTCTTCTCTCTGGATATGTTTCTAGAAGCCTAGTCAATGGGACATTTTCTGAAATCAAGGAGAGAATGTTTACTCATCTGCCCTCCCTGCAGCTGCTGTAAGTATTGCAGTTCAGAACAAGCTCTTTCATTCATTCTGGAACAGAGAATCATTACAATTCCAAGCACATCACAGCAAATTGTGTTTGTTGGGGGAAAACATGTTAACTGCTCAAGTAATGTTCTCTTCAAAATGTAGACAGTTTACACATCACACGAATTATAAACACACACTCGTGTATCAAGATAGTGAAGCAAAAATGGTTTATAGTGTTTAGACCTCCAGTGTGAAAGGGCAGACTTACCCAGGGTGGAGTGTTAGCAAGGGCTGCTGTTTTTGGTGATCAGGATTAGGTTATCCAGTATGAATGCCATGGAAGAGAGAGTGGACCTTATACATATTAGTAAACTCTACATTGGCACTGGTTTGCCTGAGGTACCTAGCTGATCATTTCACCAGGGGCTTGGTTGCTACAGTGTAGAATAAAGAGTTACTTCCGAAATGGTATGAAACAGTGAAAAGTGTGTACACACAGCATCCTTCTCCAAACTTTATACGGGAGCCATACTGAGACTGTGACTAGGCTGGTACCTCAAGGGGATGGAAAGGGGTTTGTAAAAGACATTTTTTAAACCCAGGTTTATATAGTTGAAAGCAAAAATTTTCAAAAGAAACCATACAGAAAATGAATTATAAAAAGAATATATATATTTTATGATAAGAACACAGAAACACAGAATAAATGGAATTGTAAGTTACAATGAAACAGCCCCATCTCAGTATGCATTGAGAATTGTATACATTATTAATTGGACATCACATATCAACAAGTAATGTAAAGTATTAACTAGAAAAAGCTGGGTATGGTTTACAATTACAAGAGAGTAGAGAGTAGACCTTTGACAATTAAGGGCCTTATTGACTAAAGTCTGTATTCACCTTTGAATTCACTATGCTACAATTCGAATTCCATTGCCAAAATAGTCGCAAGGTCACTTCTCCTTATTTATGAAGATGAGGATAGATTTGTTGAACAAGCGGACTGCTACAGATGCAGTCACATGCCTACTGTGGCGAAGTCAGTCTAATAGAAGTTGGATGCGAATCCATGTTGAGTGATGCAGAGTGATGTGAATTCCCCCAGTGAAGAGCAGTGACATCATCCTCACCATATCCCACTAACTGTATATAAGTTAATGACATCTATTTAAATGTCACTATGTCCCTAGTTCAAGTTTAGCTGTAGAAAAATTTAGTCGCAGTTGCCATTGTCACTTTTGTAGAAATAGTCACCTTATGCCACACTGGAACCCTGCCATCAACCCCCTCAATTCACCAGTCTGACGTGACGAAATAAAATAGGTGAATTCGAAGCACTACACGTCGTCAAATTCATGACTGACTCCACCGCTTGCTGAATGCCAAAGTATCTGTGTACACGCATGCAATGTAATGCAAAGAGTTCCGTAAGTCGAGGCAAATGCAAATTCAGTTATATGCTACTATTCGGCCTTTAGTCAATAAGGCCCTAGATGTGAATTGATCCAGAGTACCTGTTTATTTTTAAGGTTTCCTTTTTTCATAAACAAACTTTTTTGCATCCATACAACCTATCTACCTCTTATAAACATGTTTAAAACATGCCTTGTTCCAGTGACTTGGCCAATTAGGAGCTTTGTATGAAGTTTAATTTTTAACTTCTGAAATATTCCTAAAATAGGAAGGATAGGAGTTATGGGGTAGGTAGAATGGTAAACTGTAAAAGAGAACATAGTCCAGTTTATCTGCAACATTATAGAATCCCTTATTGCAGCTAGACATATGTTATTGTTACCTGGTCACCTGGAACAGCAGCTAGGCACTTAGCAGTGTAATGGGGCTACTAACAACAAGCAGTGTAAGTGGGCTATGGGAAAACAAATGAGCAGCTTTCAAATTAGCTTGGCACCTGGACACTTTAGAATATAACTTTGCTACTGACAATGAACCACATAATTACACGCTCTGAATTATAAAAGACTTTTTGGGTAAAACAGACCAATTCCAGTATAACTTGGTGGTTGTCAGTAATTTACCTGGGTACCACACATAGTAATTCAGTTTTTGGGTAATGTAGCTTGGATACTATCTTGTATGTTTGTATGTACTGGGCATACAAAAGGAGTCTGGTGGTTGTTGCCTGGAGCCCAGCCCCCAGTTTTGCACTGGGTGTCTATGCATTCTATGTCTGTAATCCAGTGTTAATAATTAAGCAGCTATTGTACTATACACACCTCTCAATGTCTCAAATTTAGAACTTAAAACTTATGACAATACAATAAGAATAAAATGTGTATTAACAAGGCTCATCAGGATGGGAGTAGCTGCTGTCGCTCCTAACAACAGGGATTTTTTTTTAACAGAAGAACCTGTATGTTTACTGCTCCCATTAGATTACAGAGCCTCCTGTTCAGTTCCAAGTTACAGTACCTTCAGTTCCACTAGGAAAAAGTAAACACATTTCTGCAGTGTAAGTTGTCATCAGTACATTAAGCACTATACCTAAAATAGATTTGCCGTTAGGAAAATGTCGACATTGCAGTTGTCTAGCACCTAATTTAGTGACAGATACTTATTACTTTGGACTACTTTGTGCTTAAGTTGCTGACCAAACACAGTTAGCCTCTTATATAATGAACTAATTACAGAATGATCGCAGATGAGAGGTCTCAACTCTACTCTACGCAAGCAGTAGAACCTTCTATCAAATAATAAATTGTGTTGTCAATGCAGTCATTCCTGTAAACAATCTACGGTAAATTCTAATCTTTGTCTGTAAACAATTTCTCCAATGTAAACAAATTCTTATATCACTATCACATATATCACTAAAGCTTTTTGAAATGTCATTGTCTAGGTTCCATTAGTTTGATTTTTTAAGCTTTTGTCAATGAGTTACCCCTAAATTAAACCAAACCGTTTAAAGCAGGGGTTCTCAACCTGTGGGTCGGGACCCCATTGGGGGTCGAATGACGATTTGCCAGGGTTTTCCTAAGACCATCGGAAATATAGTGTTTGAATGGGGTCGCCCAATAACAATTAATGAATGGGGGTCACCAAATCACAGGGAATTGTACTAAAGGGTCACGGCAATTAAAAGGTTGAGAACCACTGGTTTAAAGGTTGTACTCTGTCCCCTGTCTGTAGTCATTAACACATTAAAAGGATTTATGTTTATTTATTAGCTCAAACAGAAATAACACCTTTTATATGTATATTTTATTCATTGAAACTGGAAAGGAAAAAAGAATTATCAGTTGTGGATTTTGATCAGTTGGATTTTTTAAAACCCTTCTTTATATTTATTCATATATTGTGCACATGGAGATTAACAGATAAAATTATAAAAAATGTATTAATTAAGAGCAATTTATGAAATTCCAGATATATGTAAAAAATGCTTCTGGTCTCTATGAAGGCTAATACTGTCCAGAGACAAGGCAGTGGGCTGTGCAAGCTTAAAGATGGAAAGAAAGCAATACATTCATTTCATCAAGTCATTAGTTTGTTATGTTAGGTTTCATGGAAATATAAAATTGTTGGATTTTTTTTGGTATTTGACAAATGAAGTCAATATTCAAACCCCAGAGGATTCACAAACAAAGGTAAGAAGAACAGAATGAAAAATTAAAGATGAGGTAGATATGGTGAAAACTAGGCCTCATTTAGATTAGCACTTTCTATAATATCTTAAGCAAAGATTGTCCAGTAGGAAACCAATTAAAAATACATTCTACGACCCCCAAAAAAAATCACCAATAAAAGCACTAGACCAAACAGATCAAGTGTGGAATGCATAGGAAACATTGTACTCATGGGCGTCCAGATGTGGGCAAAGGGTGGCATCTGGAGCAAATGGGGTGCATCACGAGTAGTTCTAGCCTCCCAATGCCCCCTCTTTCCTGTCCTATCTGCCTTATAGATGGGCACCTCCATCCATTAGAAAAATAGGGCAGAGGGGTGCATCGGGAGTTTAGAAAAACTCCCAATGTGTCACGTAATGGTGACATTATGACATGACAGCCCCACCTCTCATTCACTTTGTGGACGCCCATGATTGTGCCTTGTCGAAAACAATGGGAAATGTTTGTATGCAAGTAAACACATGAAAAACACATCAAAATGTGGCCTCACATTGCAATAAAAAGTAAGCTAAATGATATGTAATTGCCATAGTTTTGATAAGTAATGTATTGATAGCAAATTATGACGATAGCAAATGAATAAACTGTTTTATTTTATAGTCCAGTGTTCAGCAAAGTATTTCTTGGAGGGAGCCATATCGCTCCCTCCTCCCCCGGCTGCTCTTTCCTAAAGAGCCGCAAAGGGGGATCAGCGAATGCACCCAATCCCATGACCTGTTGGCGTCCAATCAAAAGCATCGGAGTCATGGGCGGTGCTACGGGGCAGGGCTAGAGAGTGGGCCTCGAGCCATGGAGCGGTGGCTGAAGAGCCGCACTTTGCCGACTACTATTACAGTCCATATTCTTTTTATTAATGGCCATGTTACATGCTTGCCAATTGTATGTTAGTGTACAGACCTGTTTTCTCTGGTCCACGGGCTTCTTATTTGGTATAATTATCCCTTCTAGGTGCCTAAATTTCTGTATTGTGTTCGGTTTGTAAGAATAGTGACTGCAGTCTTGTCCTTGGGAGGCATTTGTAATTTGGGCATTCATAACTTGCGTTCAGCTAAGACTACTCCCTTCTTCTCATGAACTTGTTTCTTAGTGGATCTGACAGGTCCTTTTTAATACAAAATGAATGTACAGGGAACTACTAATGATTTCGCAAGATCTGTATAGTATAATTAATGTTTTTTGGAGGCTTACTTGTTTATGTCTTGGTGGGATGTACCAGTTCCATAATTTTTGGACTTGTCAGTATATTGTTCTAACAGCTGATCATTAAGGGGCATTTTTATCAAAGTGCAAATTGTCCCATGAATGTGCAAATCCAACACAATTTGGCAATTCACCAACTTAGCTTATTCAGCAAAGATCGGTATTAACTGCAATATGACAAATTCTCATCCAGTTCCTCAACTAACTCCCACAGTGTACTTATGTTCCACTTCGCTTCTGTTCACCGCTAATGCAACATCAATATGTGAAGATGGAGCAATTCACCAAAGGTGTACTGGCATGAATATGCCAAATAAAAGTGGTGAATTGGGGGACTTATGGCAGAGTTCCTGTTCTTATTGTGGAGACATATTACTCAAAAGGATTTAAAGATGTGGCAATCAAATGTCAACTTGAGCTAGAGATATTAATATAAAAGCAATTATTGTAATTTATGTAACTATTCTACAAGGACAATACAGGTGACTCAAATGTGACAAAACTGTGACATTATCCTTTCTTATAATATTTCATGCTTATTTCCATGATGTATCCATTAAAAGGGCAGTACCGCTAAAAATGAGAATGCTTGAAATGCGTTCTTTTACAGTAGATCCGTGCTTTCAAACTTTCCAAATTGTGTCTTAAATGTATGATGTTTAGCTATTTAGCTATAAAAATGAGGCTTTCTGGGGCACTTTCTGAACATGTATTATCTAGAGCAGAGGTCCCCAACCTTTTCTGGATCAGGGACCGGTTCCTTGACCCAGAAAAGGTTTGACAAACTGGTGGAAGGGTGGGCAGGACCAATGCGCGCTGACGGCCGCATGATGGTGACGCGCTTCGTATGCGCACATCACCATCAGGCAGCCCAGTGCCGAGGGCCACGCGGACCAGTAATGGTCCGTGGCCCAGCATTTGGGGACCCCTGACCTACAGCATCATATATATATAACAATGGGAGTGGGTGAAATAAGTTTCCCAAACACATACGACATGTCTGCTCTCAGTACCCATAAAAACAGACAAAAAGCATTAAAATTCATAAATCAAATTTTTTTTTATAAGTGCTGTATTTAAACAAATGCTATGTGAATCCAAATGTGATTTTTTTGTTATTGGCCCTTTAATATAGAAATAGATATAGTAACATTGTCTCCTGTAAACAGAGAGATGTGATGATGATATCACTTCACTTGAATTCATTTATTTGCTCTCTGATAAATAAACACCTTTGGGAAGTGTCTCAAAAGGCAAAACACCATTGTGTCTTTATGTAACAGAATTGCAGCTACTGCTTCATGTAAAGTCCGATCCGGTGTTGATACGGTCACCATTGAAATCAAAGGGTCCAGGTTGTTTTGTTGGTGTTTCAAGGCATCAAATTGCCTTGTGTGACTGCTCTTAGAGGTTCAAGGTAATATTCCTCAGCCCTACTGTGTTTCCCCAAAAATAAGACAAGGTCTTATATTAATTTTTGCTCCGAAAGACACACTAGGTCTTGTTTTTGGGGAAAGATGGTACTGGTACTGTGTTTTGGGGAAACACAGTACCAGTACAGTATGTTTCTTGTACTTTACTGCAGCTAGGTCTTATTTTCAGGAGATGTCTTATTTTCAGGGAAACAGGGTAGTTTTATTGAGTCTCTCCTTAATGATAGGAGCCAGCCATTAACCAAGTAAAAAGCAGTTTTAAACCTAAATATTAAACTGGGCAGATAATACCTCTATGCTAATAATAAATGTCTGAAATGTGTTTTATTTGTCAGTTAAGTATTAACTTCCAGTAGAAATATGAAGATATTAGGGCTCTAAAGGTAGAATACCCTATGAGCCAAACCAATAAAAACAGTATATTTTTTAGTTTATATTGTATTGTGTGTTATATTTTATAAAATAATAGATCAGATGTCTCTGTGAGACTTATTGATAGTGACTGTGGGTAAGTTTCATCCAGTTCCTGTTATATATAGGCAATACAGTTCTAGTTAGTAAGTGAAGTTTTCTAGACATGTCCTTCAGAGTGATTTGAAGTATGAGGACGTTACCCCTATGTACAGGACACTGTGCAGGAAATCCCTTTATATAGAACAGCAAAAAACATTCTCACTTTCTAGTTCTTTGAGTTAGTTGGAAATTAACTGTGAACACAACACTAAAAATATTACTAAATACTATATATTTGCCTTGGTTGCTACTAGACAAGCCCTGCTTACTCTTTCCTCCCTACCTCAGACCAGGTGGATTTGTAGTTTCTACAGATACTCTCCAAAAACCTATTATGATAGGAGTTTGTGTTTTCTAACTTTAAGGATTCACCTTAACCACTAAGTTCACTGTGTGTTTCAAGTCACCTCAGTTCCTGTGTTTCACTGTATGGCTTAGCTCTTCCAGAGGTGTACCACCATGTCCATGATCCTGCACTTGTCTATATGCCTAGCTCCTCCAGAGGTGTACCCCCATGTTCCTGTGTGTTCCCTGCACTTGTCTATATGCCTAGCTCTTCCAAAGGTGTACCACCATGTTCCTGTGTGTTTCCTGCACTTGTCTGTATGCCTAGCTCCTCCAGAGATGTACCACCATGTTCCTGTGTGTTCCCTGCACTTGTATATACGCCTAGCTCCTCCAGAGGTGTATCACCATGTTCCTGTGTGTTCCCTGCACTTGTCTGTATGCCTAGCTCCTCCAGAGATGTACCACTATGTTCCTGTGTGTTCCCTGCACTTGTCTATACGCCTAGCTCCTCCAGAGATGTACCCCCATGTTTCTGTGTGTTCCCTGCACTTATCTGTACTCCTAGCTCCTCCAGAGGTGTACCCCAATGTTCCTGTGTGTTCCCTGTACTTCGTCACATTACACCTTAGTGCCTCCAGAGGTGTACCACCTTGCACCAGTGTTCCTATGTGTTTCATGTTTTGTACGCTTTTGTGCTTTTATAGGTGTAGCTATAGTGCCTCTAGTGACGAACCCAGTCCCGTGGTAACCCCTTTGTGATCCATGAGATCCATGACATTATGCTCAAGCCCTTTATAGAATATCTAGCCATGGATCCAGATCCCTGACAGTATGATTGAGCCTCTGTTCCTGAAGGCTTCGGGACATTACCTCAGTGGTTCTGGATGCACTATTGACAACAGGAGCATAAATGATTGATTTGCAGTCCTCCTATCACATTTCCACAAGCACCTTTGTTTTTTTTCAGAAATGCTATATTTGTAGCAGAGATACCATCAATATCTTCTATTTTAAAAAGGCTTGTAGTATATATACTATTCAGTTAATGAGTTGGCTTCCTTTAACCCACCTCACAATAAAATGACCTTTTTTAAAGAAATAAAGCACTGAGGGCTCCCTTCCTGACCTCCATTGTATAGCAGTTACCCAGTATCCTCTTCTAACATCTGCCTATATTTTGTCTCTTTAATAGATCCATATCAAGTAACCATCAAATATTTTTACCATTCAGCATTGGGCACACCCTCATGAACAACACAGGATTTCATTGCATCCTCTGTAAATTTCTTTTTACTGTTCATAGTTTCATATGCCTTTTGTAACATAATCTCCATCACAGAATACATTTTACATAACTGAACACAGAACCATGTCCTTAAATTTTAATATATGAGTATAGATCTCATTCAGTTTTACGCCCTGACTTTCCCCGTTCCATGCATATTCTATTACTATTGATACATTAATGAGCTCATAAAGGCTATAGCAGATTGAGATTGCAGGTAAATGGGCACTTATCATGTTCTCAATATACAGTAATATATGTCAGTGTGTGCGCTTTTGCACAACGGAATCAATACGTGAGTGATAGAAAAAAAGATTAACGCTAACTTCCTATCCCTTATCCGTAGTGGAAAGCATATCAGATAGTAAATGGGGTTGGAGAGTTAAAGGGAAAAAATACCATATTTATAAGAAGTAATTGCTTTCGTGTTATACTATAATGTATATACTGTAAAAAAATGCATTAAAAAGTGACTTTCAACATGGTGACAAAAGCTTTTTTACATAGGCAATTCCAACAAATGAAAAAACATTGTTTCTCCACTGTTAAGTTCTCAAAAAATGTTTGGATTCTTGACTTTTATAAATCTCCCTCTAAATGTTCAAATGTAACATGCAGGGCGAAATTTATTAAGCCCGAAAAGACTCGATTCGAGTCTTTTCGGGCTTAATCTTGCGAGATTCTCGCAAGATCATCCGCAAGAATCTTGATTGCCCTTCTCTGCAATCGGGTCTTTCGCCCAAAAGTTTAGTAGCTATAGAACTTATGGCTACCTTTCGGGCGAAAAACCTGATTGTGGAGAAGCGAATGCGAGTTCCTCGCTGGATGATCTAGCGAGAATTCTCCTGCAAGAATCTCGCGAGATTAAGGGCCAGATTCCGTAAGCTCCGAAGCCTCGCGGAAATGCCTTTGCGAAGGCATTTCCACCAAGTGCATGAGGCGCGCCACTCAAATAGTCGCAGTCGTGCTTCATGCACTCTGTTCACCTGCTCTTGAAGTGCAGGAAGCGCGACCACGACTATTTGAGCGGTGCACCACATGCACTTCGCGGAAATGGTTTTGCAAAGCCATTTCCGCGAGGCTTCGGAGCTTACAGAATCTGGCCCTAAGCCTGAAAAGACTTGAATCGAGTCTTTTCAGGCTTAATAAATTTCGCCCATAGGCTTATTTGTCTTTTCTGTTCTATGCAGGTGATGATTTGGCTTTCATTTGACAGGCACAATAAAAATATTACCAACAAATTCCATTTCCACGGTGCCTCCGTAGCCAGTTAAACAAGGAAATTAAAAATAAATACAAACATTTGTTGGAGTTTAGTAAAGCAATAACCTTTTTTTTTTTATCAACAAAATGTTCCACTTTATGTAACTCTGTTCCATAAGCTTTCTAGGGATCATGAAAAGGGATATAGCATGGTGTATATTCAGATCCAGGGGTTGGACCTCCTATACCACACCGCTAACTGGCGTCAAATATTTCAGGAACCAGCACTGGAACCTAGTAATAGCTAGAGGTAAAATTAAAGTTTCCAGATCCTGGTGATCACAACCAATCTGGTCTTCTGGGAAAGAGAGGTTGCAACTTTATTCAACCTGAATCATAGCCCTTTAATTCCTGGTGGATGATAGGGACACTGTCTAATCTAACTGGCACTGTCTATGTGACATGTCGTATATTATCTCCTTCCTCGATGGTCTCTCTGCCTCACCCCACCATGGCATTCACTCTCAGCACTGTTTCTCTGCATCTCTCATTATTACCTTCAAATATCTTCCTATGGAAACGATCCATGTCTTTTCACAGATATATTTTAGCCTCTTAGGGGAATATTTATTGATGCCCAATTACAAGTACTGCTATTGAATGTTTCACCGTGTAATGTTATCATTTTGGTATCTTCATCGCATCTCATCACCATTTCAACCTTCCACCCCTATACTTAAAGCATGAGTGAAACCAGTAACAAAAACATGACAAAAGACATGTAAAATAGGAAAGAGAAATGGCCATAATCAGTCATTAATAATTATGTCCCTTAATGTACAAGTAGTTCAAATGAATTACTCAGGAAATCATTACAACAGGTCAATAATTACACTGTGATAGGGTCTTGTGAATGATTACATCTTAATCAGCAAAATGATTAAAAATATGTAGGTGTTATATAAATAATAAAAAAATAATGTATTTTCTTCAAGTTATCTGTATACTGTTTAGAAGCCAGCTGTCACCTTGCCACTTGGAAGTCCTTGTTTGACAACATTCTTTCATACAAATGGACAAAAAGGCTGCAACTGTAAGAAATATTCATGGGAATTCATCAACAGGGTCAATTGGACTAGTAACCCATAGCTACCAATCTGCAATTAGTATGAGTTACTAGACCTCTGATAACAATTCCCCCTGTTGATGGATTCCCATGACTGACTATAATTGGCACTTTGACACTTGGTCACTAAGAAAACAATTAGAGGGTTATTGACCAAAGTGTGAATTCGACTGTCGAATTCTCAAACAGCGGATTCCTATAGCAAATCCACGACTGCGACAATTTTAAAGTCATGACCGAGACAATATTCCCATAGTAAAGTCGCAATTGTAACAGTAACAGTCTATTGAGACCATATTTAGCTGGCGAATTCACACCTTTACGCAACAATTCCTACTTTAGCCAATAACCCCCTTAAATGGCAACAGAAGGCAAATCCCTATTTTTAAATAAAAATCTCTAATGTTTCTGTTATATATTTGTATAGTTTTCCTGCTATTACCCACTAAAGTGTCTACTTCCCATCATCCTCCAGCTGCTCCCATGAGTCACGGTTTTGAGCATGCTCCATAGAATAGCTGAATCAAATGTCACAAGAGAAATCTGTCTTTAGAAACTGAAGCAATGGGCGCCATTTTATTAAAAATCTTATATTGTACAGAGCAGCTTACAACACGTCTAACATTCTTTCTACAGTTTTGTTAAATGCAAGCCCTAAACATTTTAGTAAATCTTTTCTTCTAAGCAGTTTTGGAACAATTGAATCGCATACACATGAAAATGTCAGGACGTTTTTTTTTAATAAGGGCAAGTTATGTTTAAGTTATACTTTTATTTGAATAAATAAGTACTAGAATATTTTCAGACCCCCTTGGCAACCAGACCTTGCTTTTATGCAATTGTATTTACTGCATGCAAACAAACCTCATTGAGAAGATAGTAAGGTGGCTTGTTTATATATTTACTTAAGGCCAAACAATGCTGCTGTATATCAACTGTAATCATTCAGCACTAAGCGAAAGTATTACACCTGCAGCAGTCAGTAAATACAGCTTGACTAATGTCTGATTCCCTTCTAACCTGCTGTCTTCATTTACAGCTTGCTGAATTCTAACTCATTTACTGTCATTCGAGATGATGCCTTTGCTGGTCTCTTTCACCTCGAGTACCTGTAAGTTTGCATAAATGTGTTATGCTTTTATTTATTTATCTAGTTTAGCCTGCTCTTTTCTGCTGATATTCAGTTACTGCCATTGTATCAGTTCAGAGAAGTGTAATTCCCCATGGGACTGGAAATATCGCTTTTTTTTATATAAATTATCGTTTTTCCTTTTTCCTAATGCTTTTTTTTTGCCTTGGTTACCATTTTACAAAAACAGGAAAGTACTGTGCTGAAAACAAAAAGGAATACTAGGGACAAAGGGCCACATTCTCCAAGCTCCGAATGTGCCCTTCCGAATTCATTTTCCCGAAGTGCATGAGGCGCTGAAATTATCGCGGATGCGCTTCACGCACTTGAATAACAGGTGAACAGAGTTTTGTCTGCCGCTCGCAGAAACTCTGTTC
>JAKJJM010064168.1:0-14586 GCA_021901965.1 Pipa carvalhoi | reverse complement strand
TGGTCAGACAGCTTTCATATGCGCATGCTCAAGGAGAGGAGCTGATTACACATAATCACAAAGCCTCTCCTTGAGTATGTGCATATGAAAGCTGTCTGACCGCTGTGCAGTCGGAGTGCAGACAGAGAGAAGAGGGAGGAGGGGGCGTGGCTTGTCACTTGAGCTCCCCACACCAGGAACAGATTCAGAAACAGTGAAACGTTACAGGCTGGTTTTAAACTCTGCTGAAACAAGAGGTGAGAAGGAGTTTCTTAATGTTTTTTTTTTATTTGATAATAGGTAAATGGGGATCTATTTATATCCACGGTTTACTTACCCTATAAATCTTAAAGAAGAACTAAAGCACCAAAAATAAAAAAAGCTATCTTAAAAAAGTACCTTATTGGAAGCTCAATCGATGCAGCCACAGCTTTAGCTGTGCTGTATTTTCTCTTCACGGAAGCAGACTTCAGAGCACTTAGAATATTACAGCTTGGCTTTCTGGTGAGATTGTGTGCTGCCCTATAACATAACTTTGCACTGGGAATTCCTTGACAGCACTTGGCATAGAGAGTCCAGGCTCAGATTTTGGGTCTGATTCTCCATCGTCCGAATGCCATGCGAATATGCCTTTTCGAAGGCATTTCCACTAAGTACATGAGGCGCGCCGCTGAAATAGTCGCGGACGCACTTCATGCACTTCAAGAACAGGCAAATAGAGCGGCAGAGCAGCCGCTCTGTTCGCCTGTTCTTGAAGTGCATGAAAAAGGGCTTTGCCCGAAATATGTAATGTCTTGCACTCAATAAATCGTAGCAGTCGCTACAAAGATTTTTGCAACAACCCTGTTATCCGTATTACTTTGGGCTATTATATTGATGTGTTTGGCAGAACACAGGATACAGGTGTTGTGTATTTTAGCTCCATGTGCGGTAGTTACCTCTATATTTTCATGCTAATTTTGCTGTAGCTCATTTTGCTGCAGTACATAACTGATATCAACTTCTACACCTAATGCACCTTTGTACTTACTGTAACAACTGCGCTCAGCAAGGAAACCTAGGCCTTGAATATATAATATAAACTTTGGGAAAAGTAATGGCCCTGATATTTATATTTTAAAGAATAAAAGATGCATCCAGTTAAGGTACAGATAAATAATCTAATTGCAACACAATGGATAGAATCTACTGGTCTGGATTTGCAAAATAATCCTTTTATTTTTTTGTAATTTATGATTTAATACATTTAATAAATATTCATAATATTGGCATTAGTGTGAAAATGACCTTGTCAGGAATTATGTCAGATATAGTTGACTTTATTCAGACACTGAAAGGAATTACACAAATGACCATAGCCCTAGAGCACTAAGACACTTTCCTGGCTTCTAAAAACAATTGAGGCAGACAAATGATGGTGCATCATGTATTTTCATTTGTCACTATTCATGTAACTTTCATTATAAATATTTGATATTCGTTACAACATTTACAAATAATGATAGATTACTTTGTAAAGTGCAGCAAATGGATAAAACCTTAGCAGGAACATGGAAGGGGATCAAGTAGGATCTTGAGAGGCTATATATCAGCCTTTGCATAAACAGTTTTTTGCAAGATACTGCACCTTTAATATAAGCTGCTCTGATCAGCTCACCAATAGCTATGGCTGATTTAATCTTCTTAACCAAGTATATCCAATCCTTTGGACATTGCCTAAGAGTACCATTTCCCCAGATGTCCTAATTTCTACCAGCAGGCTCTAAGGGGGTGCTGTAATCCTAGGGTGTACACCTACTAGACTGCTTCCCCTCCAGGTAGCCCTTGCTGGATTCTTAGTTTGGTGGATTATGATTCTTTTCTCTCTACCCCATCCTTGGCAAGTCACCTAAAATGATAACTAGAAAATAACCCCACGCTAAGGAAACCTCTATAGGAATTTTGCCACTAAATGACAGTAGATGGCAACAAAACCAAATAAATTAGCAGTTGTTCATTGTTAGAAAAAAAAAAAAGATTCAATTAAGGCAACTGCCAGCCACACCCCTTTAATTAATAGAGCACCAGATGAATCAGTTTTTTCCTCCTGTATATGTTTTGATTAGACACCAACAAGGCTTCTAAACTCTCATCTGAGCTTGTTTTTTTTCTTGAATGCAGATCAATTAGGGGAGAATTTTGAAAGAGATTATGAACTTATTGGATGCTTTTATCTCATTACTTGCAACTAGCCTAAAGGCAGAAAAAAACAACTAATCAAAGCTAAGCTAAAATGTGTTACTGGGTTTTCTATCTCTATTGAAACTTCCCATGCCTATGGCATTTTCATCTGTACAAGATGCATCATGAGAGAACAGAGAAAAAGAAAAATATTTCCACGCGTCTCTTTCCCATAATTAGCTTATGCCACTTTACAAATAGCTCCGAACCATCCAGTGCACTTGGTTAAGGCAGAAGACATTTTAATTAGCATTGAAGTTTAATTATCCTTCTGCGCCCCTAGATGACATTCTAGCATTTCTTTTGTGCCATAACTTTTGCAAAGAAGTATTTTTAAACTGATCATTAATTTTATGAGTGCAGAAATGAGATTCAGAATTTATGGTGTTGTCGTTGGCTCAGGCTCAAGGCACCATTGACAATATTTCCGATTCTAATCGAATGACTGTGAACTAATGGGGCTATAAACATTCTTTTGAACATACATTTCATTTGTATGTCCGATTAGTGTGCAATGTTCTTAATTATAATGCTCGTAAACTTCAATCACTGCATAGACCGGTAGATTTCAACTGAAAGGTATCAGAGGGTTCCATTTGATTTTTTTTTAAATTATATCTTAAGCAAATAATACTCAAATGGGCACAGTCAGTTTACTGAAATAAAAAATAACATCTAGGCAAACAGAAAAGTATTTACACTGAGTGTACAAAACATTAGTGATTTAGCCAAAAATGATTACTTACTACACAGGATTTAGTGATGGGGATTTCACTAAAATCTATTTATCAATGTAATGATTTAAACAGTGTCTTAGAATGTTCACAGGCCACCCTTTATTAATGACTGGCATTTGACAAGGGTTGTCTTTAACTTGATGCTTTCTGTTTGACTATACCACCCTGCATAAAACTTTTTGCCTCATTACTATATGAAAACACTGAGATAAGATTGGGGATAGCAGACAGTCAAAGCATTTACATGTCAGTAAATAGAAGGACCCAAAAAGCAAATATTCTTTAACAGGTAACTGGTGACTACTATGCTATGCTGCTTCTCACTGAAGACATGCACGTACATGTGATTGCAGTATAAAAGCCGAATCTACCTCCAGATAGAGCATCCTCAATCTTCAAACCACAAAGAATAATAGGGCTGCTTGTGCCTATAGAGAGGATGGTGTTAGCCTCAGCTACCCACTGGGGTTTTTTCTATCATCACTGGCTGCCCTGCTGCTGATTCTAATTCTGCAATGTCTCTATAAGAGGTATTAGAAGCTAAATCTTGTTCACACGAACAGGGCATGTACCAGTATTTTATAATATCTAAGTTAATATATGATACCTCACTGTAAAACTATAAGCTTTTACAAGTTGCTAAAGATGTACAATACTTGCACTTTGAACATTTATTTGCCAAGGCAAATCTCTGAATCGGGTGAAGCACAGAGCATTTACTAGCATGCATAATCATGGAAGTCTCCACCTCAACAGCTGTAGCATCTGTACATTTACAGATGGACAAACTGGTTCTGTCTCTTCAAGCACCAATTACAGTCCACTCATACCAATGACTTTCTGCAGTCTTACTTAGCTTCCCTGAACAATATTAGTTACTAGATTAAGATACCTCCATAGAGGAGATTAAGAATATTATATATGTTCCTAGCCCTTAGTCAAGGACTATACTTAATATCTGAGCATGCCCCTCCTCATGAAACTATTTAAAATTCACTTTCACTTGCTTCAGGAAATTTAGTGCAAGACACCTCTGAGAGACTGAAAGACTAGAGAAAAAGCAGCCTAAACCAGCTCAGAGTCAAAAGCTGTTTAGTATTCCACATGTTGCACACAAGCAACAGCCTGCACAGAGGTCACAGGAGGAAGGCCTGGGGTTAGCTTCTGTTCCATATGGTTGTTTTTTTTTTCTTCTATTGCTTTGACTATTCTGTAAAATCCATAATCCTAAACCTGTAAATTTTACACTTGTTGTATTTAAAAAAGCACTATTCTACAAGCTTTAGTGTCCCTTTAACTATTTGGAGACTATTATTCAACCTAGCCACATGATAATATGGGTCATGTGACCCATGACACAGCCAAAGCCTTCAACACATTGGATTGGATCTATCTATTAGGCACTCCTGTTGATAGTAACTAGATTTTTTTAAAATCCTTTTCTACTTTCTGACCAGCCATCTATATAAGTTTAAGCCGGTTTACATATTGTATGTTTCTTACATATTTCAGGATTACTGAGAGCTGTATTACTGCTAAAAGCCAAGTAACTACTTGCAACTGTGCTTCACTTTCCTCTGCTAATGAAGTCCCCAGTTTTCTTTGGGTTCAGTCTTCTGTGACTGTCTCTGGGATGTTAAGGCTACTTTTAAAGTAGTCCAAGGTCCATTGTGAAACTACTAATGAAAACCAGGGCTCTATGTGCCAATCTCCACTGGCCTTGTGCAGTTGCTACTACTTTAGGGGATTTAATAGACATATGATTAGTAGTTCTGTATAAGGAAGTGATATAATAAGCCTTTCTTTTGCTATAATCCTCTCATAGTCCTTAATGAAGGTGTAAGATACCAAGGGATAAGTCATACCTTAAAAAAGCTCCTAGTTCATGTTATCTAAAGGTCTGAGTGAATAGCGTGAGGTACATACAATCCACATAAATAAACTCAGTGGATCCAGAGTATGTAAGGAGATTGTTTTCAACACTGAAATTTGTGACTTGTGAGGAGAAACAGCACATGCTAAAGAGGTAATTCTAAAGGAAGGAGACATCTCTGACCAGTGTCTCTGTAACAAACTCTGAAGTAAACTTTAAAGACTTTAACTTTCATGGTATCTGTGTCAAACAGGACTGGCATTCTGTTGGCGTACAATAAACATTGCCCTTCTGAAAGATTCCTACATGGTATTCCAAAAGTGTGTTTCTATAGTTGAGCTAATTTTCCCAAAAAATAAGAGATGGGTGAACCTTTTAGGGGTTGATTTAAAGACTGGTTGCTCAGACAAGTATAGTTTGTATGAAGGTTTAATTAACCTATTTTCCCTTCTGAAACAGCAGGTTTATGAGAGGTCCAAACTTAATAGATTCTTGCATTTGAAGGGCATGATTATGACAGTGCTGGGAGAAAGAGTGCACTTGGTTGCACAGTTACACTATAAAGCCACTGGGGATAAAAACTTGAGTCATATTGCATTGAAAAATATATAGTTCATGACTGATTGTCATTAGAAATAGACATTTAGATTTATATCTTAGTTGGCAATGGATGAAATCTTTACCCAAACTTTTTGGGGGTCATTCCAAAAACTCCGAATTTTCCATCCCGAATTCACTGATAGCGAACTCCCATTGTAAAGTCGCGACTGTGACAATTCTCCTATTATAAAATCGTGACCGCGACAATAAATTAGTCGCGGTCTCGATTTTATAATGGGAGTTCGCTATAAGTGAATTCGGGACAGAAAATTCGGAGTTTCCGGAATGACCCCCTTTATGTTCTTACAAACCATGAGTTTTGCCAAACTGGCTAACTCACCTCTGGTGTATAGAAAATAGACCTGTCCTAGCAATACACAGTTTGTAACCTACTATTTCCCACTTGTTTCAGAGGGGAATATATCAAGCTTTACTAATGACTGCATAATTATCTTGCATGTATTGCCTATTATGCTGCAATTCATTACCATTTTAACAAAGAACATTTTCCATTTTCTTCTGTTTCTGCATTTTTTTATAGTTTCAGCAATAAGCAATAAGAAAAGAGAAACAAAACCATTTCCTTGTTTATTAAATATGCCCCTTAAACTGCCTAGATAAAATCTCCATTTCAGTGGATATACGTCATCTGTTTAAGAAAAAGTTGCATATCCTTACAGCAAATTGTTTTCAATGAAGGTGAAATCATCTATACTTAATACAGGGCAGTAAAATCTGGTAACTCGTAACAATGTGATGTAGGACATCTGGCTAATGTTTAATTTTTCAGAACGTTTTGGCAGAATATGCCAGTTTTCTGAACTTGTAGCTGTTTTCTTTTGCACATTTTTTAAATATACTGTTGTATTTGTGCCAATAATTATTTTGCAGTAACAACTCATACAATTAAATGTCATGTGCTGGAATTGTACTTGTCTTTCCTCTCTTAACTGAGCTTTTCACTCTTTAAAGGACCAGTAACACCATAAACAGAAATCTGTTATTTGATTTACCATGTCCATTATTTCTATTCAGTAATTGTAAAAGTGTCATGTTTGAAGATAAATTCCTGATTTTTATTAACAGTTGGGGAATTGTTTAATAACAGATAAAAGATTGATACAACTACAAGAAAGGAAAACAAAATCCAAATAACATAAATTAGAAATTCAACTTTAAAGATAATTATTTTACCAGTAATATGTAGGAATAACTGCCATGCCAACTGAACTGGAATCTTTTCTTTTTCTGGTTCTTTAACATAATCAAGTAGTGATGGACACACTTGTCATGCCTTTATTTTTTTGTCTCTTCAGGGGAAACAGATGAACCAGATGATGAGTTTCCTGTCCCTCCTGATAGTATTTCACTTCTCTCTGATCGTGATAAAGATGAAGACTCAACATATGAGGGTAAGTTTCTGTTTATGGCTAACTGTATTGTTCTGTCTTATGAATGAGAGGAGTCAGATTGCTAAAAGTACAGTTAAGGAGGCACGCAACAAAACCAAAAGGGCATGAGCTGATATTCCAGATATTTTGTGACTTCCACTGATTCTTACAGGAACTGAAGAGCTCTCTCTAGTGGTTCCTAAATATTACTTAGATCTTTGCATCCAAATCTTTGTTTTCATTTATTTCCTTAGCTCTGTTTCTGACTTAAACTTAATCATCTACAAAAGTAAAACAATGAGTGTGTGTGTGTGTGTGTGTGTAGATGTATTTATATACCCCTACTAAGAGTATAGATGTGTATGTTCAAATGCAAGCATTTCTACACAAAAGAATGGAGGTCCCCTCCTCATAGTGCTTACATATATATATATACAGATGGAAGGAGATATATATATATATATAATATATTATATCTATATAAAAATATAGACTAAAGCACGCTCCGCGAGTGTTCATAACATTATATTCTAATTAACAAGGTGTTACGTTTTGGTACAGGTTCTTGGACCTTCCTCAAGATTCATATATCTGTGTGTTATATATATCTCCAAATAACTTACATTTGTTGCATAAGCCAGACCATTAATCAGGTCAACATATACATAGAAAAGTCTGCTACATCTGTAATATGAGCAAAAAGGAGAAAGCAATAATTAAATATTATTAAATATTAAAATTCTTCCAGGGAGTGCACAGATAATGATAACAATACAATAGAAAAATAACAGCAGATTCCTTAATGATCAAAAAAAAAAAAGATTTCTAAATCAGTGTTAGAGCTCGGTGCCATACATTGTTACATATATACCCATTGCCAAAAGCAAGGATGGACACCAATTCTTTATTTCATATAAAGTTAATATTTTTTGGATAGAAGATGGAATTAAATAGTATTTTATAACCAATCTAAATATCTGTCCATCTATTTTTCTTAATAAACTTCTATATCTTCTATATTTCCTAATAACTCAACTGATAATTTGATTTAAATAATCGGTCTAATAAATGGAAATGATATTTCTGTTTCAACTTTTCATGAATTGTTTTAAATAGGTTATTCAAACCTATGAATGCTTGGGGAATTTCAAAAAGACTTATAAAGACGTATATTGTGTCATATTCAAAATATACTTATCAGACTGCATGGAAAAAAATCTTTTTGTTTTGTTTGTTTTGTACAGTCTATTGACATTAAAGTGAGTAAATAACTTAAAAGTTTTTCAGTGAATAGGCAGAACAATAGTTAGCATAGTTCAGTAACAAAGCAACATGAATCTGCTGTCAAGTTGAGTAGTGCTGTTATTGTATTGTATTTTTTTACAGCGTTCAATTGTGCATGTAGTTGTAACCCTTATGTAAGCACTGGGCACACAATACTAACATATTCTATATTATTGTGGAATAGTTTCATAGACGTAAAAAAAGAAAGGTGCTTTGAATACTGATTCTGTTTCAGAAAGCATCATTGATTTATGATGTATTTGAAGAACCGTTTAGGACAACTTAGGAAATTCTATTTTACATTACCTTCCTTGGGTATTGTGTTTGCGTTCCTGAAATTTAATTACATATACTGAGTAAAGGCATTAGTAAGTTGCTTATAAAGTTATGAATGAGTAATGCTTTCTGACATATTATGATGATCAAGCAGTGCCTCTCTGTCTCTGTGTACAATTGCCAAACTAAAATATGCTTCCTGCAACACAGCACTCAAGGTTTTCCGTTATCTAGATCATTCCCATTGGATCCATAAATTGACTTTATGGGGTATAAAATTATGCCTATTGCAGAACAGGGATAAGTGAGATGCATGCAAGCATAATAAATATTCTAGGCTCTAATTCGGAGAAACATATTTTGTCATTCTCCAAACTTTACCATGGCGTTTATAAGCAGTTTCTTTATTCCAACCTGATATTCTGTAATATGATGCGCTTTTCTCAAATTAAAGAAATGTTATTCTCCACATTAATGATTTTAGGAAATGCTGGGGGGGGAAACCTTTACAGATGAAAAAGAAAAAATAAATCCAATTTTGTTCTCATTTATAATCATTTGGGCAAAAATGAAGGTTGACATCAATAATCCAGAAATCCAATATGATATACTATGCATAAAGTGACTGATTTTATTTATACAGCATTCTGCATTTTGTGGCATTTGGCAGCGTTACACAATAGAACAGCTGCATAGAATGCCAAGAGGTAGCGGCATCCTTCTCTGGATCAATCTCTTTGTTGCAATTACACTATTTGTGATATTTAGATATTATGCTAAGGTTACACGTAAGGCAGAACAACAGATCTCAGTCAGGACATTACCAGCCCCCTATTTCATAAGGCGTGACAACCATTTTTTCCCTGCAACCCCCAGATTTTATATTTATTTTCATTTGTGAGTCAATCTATCTGTCATTTATATATTCATATTATTTCTTTTTACGTTAATGTAATTTGTAATTTTCCACATTATATGTTTCCCTACATAGGTATATGCATTTTGTGTTTCTATTTTCCATTTAATATTTCTATCTTGTAGCTCCTCTGGTTCAAAAGTTCAATCTGTTCCCCAAAGACCACCTAATTTTCCAGTTATTCCCTTAAGCCATATGTGTTTTGGTTTCTTTATGGTTTATTAGGTACTGTAGGAAAGTAGAATAAGTTATATCTTCTAATGAAATTCAAGCACACTTTAGCTTGGTGATGCCCTGACTTGATTGCTGGCAGCAATTAAATCACAGCCCAGCAGTGAATCGAATGCATTTACTTGGTACAAGGATCTCGAAAAAAATGCGTAGTTACTGACATCTGAATAACATAAATGTATAAAAAACTGGTTCTTCTTTCTAATAATATTTTATAGCTCTTTATCCTGGTGTTACTGATTGATAGCAAGATCATCCATTCATGCATGCTATCAAGCAGAGTTCATATGCAGGTTATAGTGAACTGATAAAGGTTTAGAGTAGGAGTTTTGATTTTACATTGGACCTTGATGTTGGAGATTAATGGAATTTCAATGAGGGACTGGAGTGGTCACCGATTTGTCAGAAAAACTGATGGAGATTCTATAGTCATGTCTTTTCATTAATATCAGTTGCTTGAAAGGTGTACTACTTCTCCATACAAAAGAGGTGAGATAATTGATTTTTGAGTAGGGCTTGTGCTTTTTCTATACTTATTGATGTACAGGGTAGTTGACATGTCCATGACAGTTTTCAATAGCAACAGTAGTATTACAGTATGTGTATTTTCTAATAATGCACTGAAAAGTACATTCATAACTGCAAGTAAATAATAAAAAATGTCAGTTCTAAGTCCTATACTAAAATAAACCAATCAATTATGTATTTACATTTTGCTTAACAGAGAAATCTGTTGTTAATTGTACTGTGTTGTCTCTTCTGTACAGCCAAAAACAGAAGTATGTACTCTAGTAAATCTTACTTTTACACATTTTTAGCAATGAAATGAGGTGTTTGTTCAATTCAATATACATCTTACAGTGGCCTAGATTTATTAAGTGCTAAGTAAAAAAATCCAGACAGAAATCATATAGTTAAAAATGCCTAATTATTGGTGCACCCCCATGAATAAGAATGAAATATAGTTAATGCAGTATTGGGAACAGATTCAGGACATTGTTGCTTGATTCATCATCAGTGTAGTGTTTAATTTTTTCTGGTAGAGTTGTAACCTAATCTGCATTTTTATGCATATGTGCAACTTTAGATTTTGCTTGGTTGCTACACTTTATGAACTTTAAAGGTGGCTTTCCATTGCCTACAGCTTTGTCACTCAGTGACTATGTGAATGGGTAGTTCAGCAGGAGATAGTGACTCAGATGTAGCCTGCTGTATAGTAATAATGTAAAACTAATTTATAAAAAGTTGCCGAATAGTTGGAAACTAGTTTGATAGAATAGGAAGACTTCTAGAAGAAAAGAGCAGTTTAAAGACAAATAAATAATGTAATGATGGTCAAAACATCCATCAGTATCAGTTTAGTACAACTGTTTTGTTTCATACTAATGTTACAAGATTTATAATGTTGGGCTATATTAATAAGGGTAATCGCTGCTTTTCTTTCAGTAGTAATAAGTTTCCAGGGTATCAGGCACGTTACTGTAACAAGATCCCTAAACCATTGGGAAGTTACATTTTTTAAAATAAACAAATGCACTTTTTCCCTGACATTGGCTCTTTCTTACTCATTTCAGGGGTTTAATTACTGATTTACTTGCTTGTTTGGATAATTCACAAGGGATGTGACTGCAGAAGCAGTACAAGTTAACCCGCAGGTGCAGATCCCATGCTGATACACAGGGTGAATAATGGGTTACATGCAGTACTGGAAGGTATATTTAACACTGTTTAATGTAACAGTAATCCTTTCTTAACAAAACTATCATGCAATAGATATGCAAGGTACATTTAACACTGTTTTAAAGTAATAGTAATTCTTTCTTAACAAACTGCAATAAATAAGTGCAGTAATTTTATTACCTAATTTATATCCTTTGACTGATGTTGAACTACAAATCCACTGACTCATAAAGGCTACTGCAGGATGCAGTGCATTTTTGTTTTCAACAAAAGCTGTAAGACTGCAGTTTGGTGAGCAATGGATTCATTAGAATATGTAGGACATTTGCTAGGTATTTACCTGGTAAATATATTTGTAGTAATTTAGAACACTGATTTCCCTTGGATCCCCAGTATCCCGTGATAAACATGTAGTAAGCACAGCGCAGCAGCAGGGAGGATGGGGTGCAACTTAAAGGGGTATTACGGTGGCCAAACTTATCACCCTCCCTTGCTCCGCTGGGGCAATACTACAGTGGTAAAAAGGGATATTTGTAACAGTACCTTACTCCCAATGAGATCTGAATATCCCCAGTGCTTACTCCAAAATGAATCCAAAACTTTATTCTGTGTTTCAGCAAGGTAAAAATCCAATTCTTTTCATCAATCAATTAAATGTCAAAGTCATCCAAATATCTTTATCATCATTTCAGCATATTCTCACATCATTCCATCATGAGGCCTAGCATCCTGAAGGTACCACATAAGTCAGGCTTGCATACTCTCAGGTCACCTCCTCACACTGCCTTGTCACTTCCTGCAGCAACAGGAAATTTGTTACTTTGTTTAATCCCTCCCTCACTAGGATAGAGAAAATTATATTAAAGAAATATTTCTATAAAAAGCTGTCACTAGGGGTTGCTTTACTCTGAGAACTGACAGATAATTATTGCATATACCCAAGTTTTATATTTTTTCTAATTATTAATTAAATTATAGTAGTGTACCCTTCCTGTACACTACATACCTATGCTGCCTTACCAGTTAAGGTACTATTGGACCAAGTGCTGTATGATTTTCAAATCTGTTCCTCTTGCATAACTGCAGTGTTACTTCTTTAATGCAGTAAGGGCTGTACTTAGAGAACTGTACTTGTTTAATACTGGTGAAGAACATTTTACCTTTGCTGCAGAAGCCAATTTTGGCAAAGTTCTCAATAAAGGCAGTAACTGAAGTCTATACTGGACCTCATAATTAATAATAAAAAAATAGTTACATCTTTTGTATGTCAGATATCACTTTAAGTTGTGAACCTCTATGAATTGGATTATCTGGGTACAGGACCAAGTGACCAAACAAATCAAACCAAATATCCTTATTTCAATTCATAATGGATAATAACAATCCAAGCGACATCTGAGAGTCTAGAAACAAAGTGAAAGTCATTAAAATAGTTATGACAAAAAACAAGTTTCAAATCCTAGTGACCAGCAGTAAACTACGGTAATAGAATGCCAGATGGCCAGTTTCAAAGTGTGTGATTATGACTTTCCTTCCTTTAAATGCCTCAACTGGACTACAGATTAATACAGAACCCTTAGGGATACTTCATTGGTGAAGACAATGGCATTGCCATTAGAGGTTGGGTCATGTTTGCCTTCTTTAGGGCCCATAGGGAAGTGAAACTCCAAAATGTAAATGTCCATTTAAATTTAAATGGGTACATAGTTATGGTTGACTTCCCAGTCTCTTTAATGGAATTTAGTTTCAAAATAAAATGAAGTGGTATCTAAAAGCACCAGTAACACCAATACCATTTGGATTGGCATCATAGTTATTTAAATACAGCACTTATTTGAAATTAAATTCACAAATGTTATTGCTTTCTGTCTGTTCTTATCTTTACTGTTAGCAATCATGTTGGTAAACAGACCCCACACCGCCCCATTGTTTTCTATGGTGCTTTAGATAATACATATTTAGGAATTGCACCAAAGCCCAATTTATTAAAGCTAAAAAGCTAAATACCACACTTTATAAAAACAATTTAGAATTTTTTGAAGAACAGATTAAATTTATAGCAACTATAAATCCATTTAAGGCATTTATATTTTTTGATGTTGCTGTCCGTTTAAATTCCAATGAACTGTGAAACATCTAGAAAGGAAGAATTGCTAATTTAGCATGCTGTTGCAGGTCCTTACCACAAAATCATGTGATGCTGTCTACTGTATAATCTATTACTTTAGGGTCTGAGACTTTTCTTTTTTAAATGTAAAAACAGTGATGGGTAGCAGACCATTGATAATAAGGAACAAATGGTCCTTGGATCTTCATGCTATCCCAGCTCCACTAGTGAAAATAAAACAAGCACATTTCATGGATACAGTAGTGATAGGCACAACTGTTCAAACCGCTGAGAACTTTATATTTATTAAAAAAAGGTATTGCACACATCTGTTATGGATTTGCTAAGTGATACAATGATACCTTCATGTCTGAATGATGTTTAATTCAAATTTTATTGCTCTATAAAGCCAAGCATTCCACCATTTATACCTATTTGATTCCTTGGCACCTTTAACACACTGACATCTTGGAAGATATTTCATTTTCGCTTGGGAGAGAAAGCAATAAGGTAGCTTCTTTTCCAATCAGTTCTTATCATTTTAATTTCATAATCGTATACAATTATTTGAAAGTGTTTTTTCACTAGGAATTGTATTCATTTTATTTAATAGAAATGAACCTCATTTTTGCTGTAAAATGAATAATTGCTTTGAGCATACTTGGGACAGCTGGGCGAAATTTACAAAACTTGAAAAGGTCAATTTGGATTGCTGTTCGATTGGTAAATATTAATCGATATTTTCGATCGATTTTTACAAATCAAACAGCAATATTTATACAGGGTATAAACTTGAAAAGGTCAAAATCAACCTTTTCGAGTTTAGTAAATTTTGCCCTTGGAATCAAATTGTGATTACATCATTTATTTCTCCCAAATGTGCCAGATGGGAAGCTTGTCAAGGGTGCAAAAAACTACTTTTACTTGTAACAACAACACCCATTCCCCATACTGCACTGCCCCACAACAACCCCCATTCTCCACACTGCACTGCCCCACAACACCTCGTTCCCCATACTGTGCTGCCCCCACAACCCCTCCCATTCTTTGCAGCCCCCACAACCCCTCTCCCACATTGTGCTATCCCTACAATCCCCCTCCCATTCTGTGCAGCCCCCACAACCCCTCTTCTCTATTATGATATCTTCACAACCCCCCACCCACATTGTGCTGCCCCCACAACCCCCTCCCTACTCCATGCTCTCTGAAAGGGGGAGACGCTATCTTGGTGCTCGTCCCCCTTCCTTCTCCCTGTCCCTACCTACCTCTTCCGTGGCCTGACTGTGTCTAAT
>JAKJJM010064105.1:0-11711 GCA_021901965.1 Pipa carvalhoi | reverse complement strand
GACAGGTACATTTTTTTTAATGGAAGTGTATTACAAAAATGTTCCTATAGACTGTCTCTATTTTATAAGCTAATGTTGTTTGGAAGTGATAGGTCCACTTTAAAATACAAAGTTCTCCACTGTCTCTAAATCATCAGTGAAAAAGGAAAATCAGAAAGATTATGTAAAGCAACAATTGTATATCACAATACATACCTATCTTTAGGCCACATAGCCACATGGTTGTATAGGTAGTAGGACAAGTGGTTAGGTACAAGATCTTTGCCAGAAACTCTTAAGTCAACAGGATACCAAAACTCAAACTCCTGCTTTAATCTATTCAGGCTTTCCTTCTGGATAGTAGTTTTTGGGAATGGGGCATTTTTGAAGAAAATATAATCCCACACCTCCTTGGTCATTTGCTCTGGCCTGAATCATAAACAAGCACACATTTAGAACAATCAAAGTTCATTTTCCCTCAAAAAAGTATTATTCACAAGGATTCTTGCAAACTGTTTTGCAGTGATTACCTCACACCAAGTGGAGACTTTCCTTGACCACTGAGTTCTCTCCCTTGCAGTAGATGGCAAACAGTGTAATAGGCCATGTATATGGTAGAATCTGAGAGTGACTCAATCAGCCATTGCTCATCCCATGGCAAACGTGAACCTACATTTATTTTACAAAATAACAACATAGCAAAATAAGTAAAAGAACCCCCCCCCCCCGACACACGCACACAATTTTGCTTTTTTCCATATTATTATGAGAGTATAAAACAAAACAAAAAAAACATACCTAAACCATATGTTCTAGAGCATGCATGTTCTTGAAGCCATCCTAACGTTGCTTCAAAGTTTCTTCTGGTCTCTTCACAGAACCTTAAGAAAAAGTCAACTTTAGTAATTTTTTGATCACGTGCCATACTATTCTATTAAGCTGTATCCAAAATGTACTTACGTTTCCAAGTTCTTCAAGCACTCTTTAGTTTGTTTCTTCCAATTCACTTCACCATAGTCTAAGTACCTAAGACGATTGAAAGAAGATAAAAATGTTTTTGCCTTGAACTATTTTACAAATCCACTATTAAACTAAGGAGTAAAAATATTACTATCTTATATATTGTTACTATTATTATACACACATATATTAAATAATTATTGACATATTTGTCACAGACTAGATAAAGATTCACTCAAAATAGGTAATGTTAAAGCAACTAAAGAATAAATGAAAGCAGTAAATATGTGTTAACAAGGGACACCAATATAACTGTAAAAGGAGATTTTGTACTCACTGTTAAATCTTTTTCTCTACTTGTCTCTTGGGGGACACAGGACCATGGGGGTAAAGCTCTCTCCCATAGGAGGTAGGACACTAGGAAAAAAGGTTGAACTCCTCCCCTAGGGGGGCTTTACCCCTGACACAGGAAGAGGATATCCAGTTATCTTATCAAAGCTGGCAATATGGTATAAGTATAGTAACCAAATATTATGAGTTCGAGATTAATGATAGACATAAATTGTATAATGTGAGAATATTATATATATAGGATAATCATCTATTACATTATCATGGGTGGGTTACTTGTGTCCCCCAAGACACAAGTAGAGAAAAAGATTTAACGGTGAATACAAAATCTCCTTTTTTCTAAGTTCTCTTGGACAAGGACATATGGGGACATACCAAAGCAGTCCCAAAAACAAAACTAGGGTGGGAAAGAATTACTGTAATAGATACGTGGGCAGCTCCTATGAGATATAGGAGACTGCTGCTTGTAATACCTTCCTCCCAAAACTTGCCTGTTGCGAAGCAAACAGGTCTACCTGGTAAAATTTTGTGAATGTGGACGGAGACGTCCACGTAGCAGCTCTACACAGTTGATCAAGAGATGCCTTATTGCGTAATGCCCATGAGGAACTAACAGCTCTAGTAGAGTGGGTGGTGATTCCTTCTGGAGAGGAAGCGCCTCTTAAATGGAAGGCCTTCTCAATCACATCTTTTATCCAATTAACTAGAGTGGTCCTTGGTGCTAATTTTCCGCGTTTTGGACCCTCTGGAAAAAGGAGTATTGGCCTTTCTGAACTGGTGAGTGCGTTCTAAATACGTTTGAAGAGCTTTGACTACATCTAGAGAATATAATCTCTCTTCTTTAGCATTACTGGGATTAAGACATAGTGACTTAGTACAATATCTTCGTTTATGTGGAAAGCGAAGACTACTTTAGGAAGAAAAGTGGGAATTGCTCTGAGAACTGCCTTAACTGGGTGAAAAACTAGAAGTGGCTCACTACATGGTAGAGCTGCTAATTCTGAAACTCTGCGGGCTGAGGTTATCGCTACCAAGAATACCACTTTTAGGTTGAGTAAGGGTAATGGTATAGTGGGTAGGGGTTCAAATGGTTCCGATTGAAGCAAGGACAAAACTAGGTTTAAATCCAAGCAGGGAAGGGGGCCTTGTGAAGTGGAGTTATATATGCTAGTCCCTGAAGGAAAGTGAGCAACTTCGTCCATGAATGCTAGTTTTTGTTGAAATAATACAGATAAAGCGGATACTTGGACCTTTAGTGATGATAAACTAAGGCCTTTGTCTAATCCTTGTTGAAGGAATTGTAAAAGCCGGGGAAGCCTAAATTGTTGGAAGACGAGGTGTAGGATGGAACACCAATTTCAGTAAGCTTTCCAGACTCTGTGATAGGTGGAGGATGACACTGTCTTCCGTGCTCTTAGCATAGTCTGAATGACTGCCTCCAAGAATCCCTTATTGTGTAGTATCATGGATTCAACAGCCGCACCGTCAAATTGAGGATGGATGGGTTTGAGTGAAGATGAGGTCCCTGAGATAACAGATTGTGTAACCTTGGAAGGTTGTACGGTGGGGCTATCGTCATGGGTTTGAAATCTACGAACCACGATCTCTGGGGCAAAGAAGGTGCGAATAGTATAGTTCTGGTCTTGTCTTGCCACACTTTCTGAAATACCTTGAGTAGCATTGCTAAGGGAGGAAAGGCATATGCTAGAGTCAAGTTCCAAGGGAAGCTCATGGCATCCGTTGTTACTGCTCTGGGGTCCTTCACTCTGGAGCAGAATTTTGGAGTCTTGATGGTTGGACCTGGATGCGAACGGGTCTATATTTCTGGGAGACCCCAGTTCTCGGTTAGAGATTGAAATACCGATGGATTGAGTTTGAATTCCCTTGAGAGGCATCCCTGATGGCTTAGGAAGTCTGCTTCCCAGTTCTGAATAACTGGTATGTGGACTGCTGAGAGGCAGGAGGCTGATTTCTCTGGCCATTGAAGGATTAGGGATGCCTCTTGCATGGCTGTTGGACTAGTCTCGTCCTGGTGGTTGATGCCTTTCAAGCCTTTCAGTTGTTTTGTCTAGTGGGCTAGGGCTAATTGTACTGCTCGCAATTCTGAAATGTTTATTGGTAATTAGCTCTCTTGTGTTGACCAGACCAGACCATGAACCCGTAAAACATAAAAATCCTTAGATCGCCTAAGGTTGCTCCCCATCCTGAGAGGGAAGCGTCTGTGGAAATTAAATTCCAGGGTGTGAGGACGGGCACCAGTTCAGGAGGGAGGAGAGAAGGCAGCAGCTGTAGGAAGTGCAAATATTAACAGAACCTAAGGCACGGAATCTAAGGTAACCCCGGTTTTCACCTAGAGCCCCTGCAAGGAGGTTAGGGCTGCGCTGTAGTACGATACCAAGGTCGCAGCCCCTAGGACTGTCTAGCACTGGCAGGGTTGCAATGGCGAGAATTGTCAATAAACGATACAAAGGTCAGGACAGGCAGCAAGGTTCAGGGTCAGACAAAGCGTAATGGTCAGGGCAGGCAGAAAACAATCATAAATGAAAGGACAGGCAAGTATCATACACAGAGGAACGTGGAACATAGAACACTGAAAAACATAAGTTTATAAACGGGCGCAGAGCAGGGGAAACTGGGGCTTTAAATAGGTAAGAAGCTGGCGCGCCCGTGGCGCCTAGCCGCGTCAGGGGCGTGCTTCAATGCATGGGCGTGCGCACACGCAACGTTCTGCACAACCCGATCACGTGACTGCAAAGGATAAGGAGGAATGGTGAGCGACCACGACAAGCGCGCGCATACGGAAGAGGACCGATGCAGGAACGGGCGTCAGTAAGTACTGCTACTTACACAGGGTAGTCTTCCTAGGGGTCTTCCCTTTGAAAGGTTTGGGCGAGACAGCCACCACTGTAGTGATGTCTGTGTGTTGATGTAATCAAATTTTGGTGAACAGTAGTCGATTCCTCCATTTCTTTAGGATGTCCTACTGTAGTGGGCGGATGTGAAACTGAGAGAATGGTACTGCTTCTATTGTTGATAAAAGAGTTCCCAGTACCCTCACACAGAGTCTGAGGGATGGATATTGAAGGTTCAGTAAAGTGGATACTACTGAGAAAATTCTGTCTATTTTCTCCTCTGGTAGTCTTATGAGAGAAAATTCGGTGTTGAATATCATTCCAAAAAAACTGAATTTCTTCAGAAGGAGATATGTTTGATTTTTGAATGTTTAGTATCCATCCGAAGGATGTTAGGTTGGATATGCACACTCGTAGTGCCTCCTGAGTTTGCAACCATGTTGGAGCTAGGTAAGGAGTGATGTGTACTTCCTGTAATCTTAAATGGGCTTCCATAGTGGCCATTACTTTTGTAAATACCCTTGTAGCTGTGGCTAGGCCGAAGGGCAGAGCCACAAACTGAAAATGGTAATGACCGAATGAAAAGCGTAGAAATGGTCTTGATGGATCGGAATATGTAGGTAGGCGTCCTTGATATCTACTGACACTAGGAATTCGTCTGGGGTCATGGCTGCAATGACTGACCGGAGGGTTTCCATTTTGAATTTTGAGACCTTGACGTATTTGTTTAGACTCTTTAGGTCTAGAATAGGTCGGAATCCTGCATCTTTTTTGGGAACTATGAACAGGATTGAGTAATAGCCCTGAAACCTGTGTTCCTGTGGAACTGGGGTGATCACTCCCTTTTTTATTAGATTGTGAATGCAAGTCTCAAAGGCTTGATCCTTTGTAGGGTTTGGTGGAATTCTGGATAGTAGAAATCGTGGAGTAGGGTCGGTATCCTGTTCAGGATTAGATATGTGTAATGCCTCTAATACTTTTTGTATGAGTCTTTGAACAGTCTCAGATGAATCATAAGAGATTAAGGATTCTTTTTCTTTAGTTATATCCTCCTCATCATCAGAATTAGAATGGATTGCTCCTTCTTCGTCTGAAGAGGGTGACCCAATTGAGGCAGATGACGCAATGTCAGACATGATTTGTCGTTTGCGTGAGGGTTTTGTCTAGTTGGATGAGAAATTGTCCAACATCTTTTCAATAGTATTAGGTAAATTGGATAGCCCTTGCAGGGACTGAGAGAGCTGTTGAACCCAGATGGGGAGACTAGTTCACCTGCAGGCTGACTAGGCTCAGAGGCAGAGGTTTTGGGATCACTTGCCATTCTGTGTAGAAGCCACAAGGAGTAATATCTTACATTGTATACAGTGTGTGAAACAATTAAGATTGTTTAATTTACAGGATATTCCTGTGTGATAGGTGAGCTTGTTGTCCCGCAATGGGGAGTAGCAGTCACTATACCAGATACCACAATGCCTCCCCCTCTAGTATTGTGAATAGGCATCTACTTATTATAGTCTCCTTTGCAAGGACAAAGAGATTACTCAAGTCCTATGTGCCCCCTTGCCGACTTCTGCCTGAGCAAAAATGGCCGAAGCTACCTTCCTTCCTGTGAGTTAATAATCGCACCAGGAAATGACAAGGAGACTCTACAAGGACAAACCAGAAGTAGCGTCAGAAAAAGGCACCAGAATAATATTCATGCCAGGAAATGATATACAACAAAATGTTGACCGCAACCCACGTGGAGTTAAAATGGCGACTGTGACATGTGCCTGAAGGGAGAACGCTATATAGTAAGTGGAACTGCGGCTGCGCCGGTCGAGAGACTGATAAAAATGTGGTCACGACTATCATATTAAAATATGAGCGTACAAATAAACACGGCTGATATACAGAATAGGCACGATGGCCACAGTTGTGAAAACTAGTGCAGAAAACTGTTCTGACTATGATATAAAAATACATGTGTAAATACATGCGGATGTATGCGGTGCGGCAGAGGGGGGAATGGCAGTGGATTTGTGGTAATATTAAGATACACGGGTATGCACCGAGTGCTACTCACGGTTAGTAGTCTTGATTGATTGATTCCAGGGTAAGAATGTATGTCTTCCTATACAATTCCGCAGGCAGAATTGTAAACTGAATTCTCACTAGAAGGCTGCAGTAGGCTTCTTATAAAGTAAGTCCCTGGAAATATCCTGGCAGTGGGGATCAATGGATGAAGGGCTTAGAACAAATCTGTCCCGTTAAGTCCAGGGTGTCAGTAATATGAATAAAACTGACCAAAGAAAAAAACTCTCTCTTTCTTCTGTTGAATTAGTTTCTGCTGGACAGAGTCCAGCTCTCTACCTCCTGGAGTAAGGACACTAGGTAAACTGGATATCCTCTTCCTGTGTCAGGGGTAAAGACCCTAGGGGAGGAGTCCAACCTTTTTTCCTCGTGTCCTACTTCCTGTGGGAGGGAGCTTTACCTCCATGGTCCTGTGTCCCCCAAGAGAACTTAAAGAAAGAGGTACCAAGAAATGTTTACAGTGGACAGTGAGTGGAAGAGCAGCAATTAAGCATAGTGGTAATGAAACATGGGACAGGTGGGTAGTACAGGATTGAAGGATTGTGCATGGAATGCTGCCATCATTGACCACTACATAGAAGGGGCAGATGAAGAATCAGAGTCAATCCTGTCTATTGCCTTGTTAAGAGATTCTTATATAATTTGACCATGCTTTTGAGATTGGCCAAGAAATGTATGTAGCCCACTCCATCTCAGTAGAAGTAGATAAGTCCTATAATAGGTAAGATCTAGCAGAGATAGTAGTGTCTGTAGTGAGTTGTGACATGAGTCTATGCATTGTCAATGGTGCATCTGCAGAGGTACTTTGTATTTTAGATTTGCAGGTGGCACAGGCAAAGACTGACACCTTTACTAAAGACCTGGTTCTGCTGGTGCCAGCCCCGGGTTCAGAAATTTCCTCTGTCCAATCTGAAATGATATGTTAAATATGCATAGAGTGGAAAAAGTGGATTACAAAGGGTGAAAGAAAAGGGTGACTATGAAGAGATGTAGGAATAATAAGCCCATATGGTATAGATTGATATGAATGCAGTGCATAAGGCTTATATAGCTAAAGTAGGTGAAGGAGAGCTGACAGGTTGCTGTACAATTTGGGTCCAATTATCATTATCATCATAACAGTAGTATAATGTACTTCTCTCCTAGCTGCCACACAGTAAATGACTGAAATATCAATTGATAATTACAATGGTATGAGTGGAACCTATCAAAGTTGAAGTTGAAGAGATGCCATCTTGGCTTCACATTTTCTGTCTGCTTCAGAAATTGTGACCTTACAAAAAGTGCAGGTAAACTTCCCATGTTGTCATTAGAAGACTAGAGATACCCACCCTCAAGAGCAAAGCTTGCTGGTGGCTAAAATAGAAAGCAAGGAAGACTGTTTGGTACTGAGGTGTAAAACGTGGCACAGAGTTTGTGTGGAGGTCATGGGAACATTCCTAAAGCTAAAAAAAAGAAAATTTATACTGTTAAATCGGTTTATCTTAGTCGTAGGGGGAAACAGGAACACTGGGTAAAAGGTGCCTCCCACCAGAAGGTAGGACACTACAAGGATCTGACAAGATCCTCCCACTTCCCTTTTATCCCTGCCTCTTCCCCTTCCCAATTTAGTTGTGACTGCCAGAGACTGCACAGGCAATATAAAAAACAACATAGTTAATAACATGAAAAACAGTAATACTGTGACCAAACCATAACATGGCATAACCAAAACAGTATAGCGGGGAGGGAAGTCCTGCGTCCCCCTACGACTAACAGACACTGATTTAACGGTATGTATAAATCTCCTTTTCTCTCATATCATGGGGGACACAGGAACATCTCAAAGTGTCCCAGGAGGATAGATCCATATGGTAACAGACTAGGTCTGAACCATGAACTGAAGGACTTTACGTCCAAAGGTTGCTAGAATTGCAAACCACACTCTCCTGGGTCAGTGAGGAGCTATTATTATTGGTGGGCAGTTGTCTCTCTTGAGCTTCTGCACCACCCGAGGAATCATGGCAATTGGAAGAAAGATGCATGCTAGGGTGTAGGACCATACACATGTCATTGAATCTATTTCTTCTGCCAGAGGATCCCTGACTCTGGCTAAGAAACTTGGAACTTTTGGATGTTCTTTGTTGCCATGAGGTCCACTTGAGGGGAACAACACTGATGTGTGATCCATAAAAATACCTCTGGAGGTAGTTCCCATTCTCCTCTAGAGAATAACAACTGAACAAATCATCTCTGGTTTATAAACCTGGGATGAACACAGCTGAGATATGGGGAACCGAGTCCTCAGCCTGCTGCAGTATTTTTGCCACTTCTCCTAATGTTGCTTTGCTCCTTGTTCATCCCCAATGATTGATGTACGCCACTGTAGTGATGTCAGATTGGATTGGGACTGGATGGTTCTGTGATGGAACAACCCTGTGAAAAGCACTGGGGAAGAAGCCACCAGGGTAGGGAATAATGGGCCTTAGCAGACAAGGGGATCTGTTGAGAGAGATCTCCTCCAGTAATGCAGAATTTGCCTCTGGAGGGGGCAAAGGTGAAATTGAGCATAAGGTATCATCTCTATGGCAGACACGAGACCTAGAATGTGCATGCAAAGGCGCACTGGTGGATAAGATTTGTGATAAAAGACTTGTATCGCCGTCCATATCCTTTCTACCCTTTCTTGAGGTAGAAAAACTATTGAGTTTTGTTTCTAAAAGTACACCCAGGAAAACCATTTGTTGTCTGGAATGCAGAGATGACTTTTGAAGGTTGATTAACCAACTTAAGTTTCACAGTATTGGTATAGTGGTCTGTACTGCCCAAAGAGCTTCTGTGTGAGAAGGAGCATGTTATGTACCTGGGCCACGATCCAGCGGTTCCTTCCCCTTCGCTGGCGTTCCGTGCGCAAGAGGTAGACAGGTCCTTTTGATGGGAGTCGTTGCTAGGCAACGACATCCGACAGGACGATCCTCCCCCTGCGGCTGGCGGCAGGTTTAAAAGGCTGCATCTCCAAGCACCTAGTGCCTGAATATCATTCCCTGTTTAGGCTCCCTCCCATGTGGTTACCTTGTTCCTTGTTCTATTAATTCCCATTCCTGCTTCCCTAGCCCACTACCCATTTGTTCCTGCTCTGTTAAGTCTATCCGTTCTTAAAGTGACAGTACCATTTTCCTAGTTTAAAGTGACGGTACGTTCTTCCTGCCTGTGTCCAGCTATCACTTGGGGGGGGGGGTTCGAGGGCCACAACCTGGGGGTCTCTACTGCAAATCCCAGTACCTCCTTGAGGTTAAAGGTGAAGACAAGGGACTCCTTAGACTCTGCACCTCGCAGTGCTCCTAAGTCAATTCCCTAATTCCCTTAGTGATATAGAGGATCCACATTGCAGCCGTGAGAGTATATTCAGGCCATGGATCCCGATGGAGAAGGTTACTCTGTTGATATTAATGCTCTGGTTACTCATGTGGTACAGCAAGCAGCCAAGCAGGAGCAGATGATGAATTTACTAGAGTCTATCTTCACACATAGATTCGATCCAAGGCACTGTTCCATCTACATCTGCAGCTGTGCTTACTACTCCACCTAACACTACTCTGGTGGCAATACACCCATGGTTCGTCTACCACCTCCAAGTCGTTTTGATGGGGATCCTAAGGCATGTAGAGGTTTCATCAATGTACTATCCATTTTGAATTAATGTCTACTCTGTTTCCCACCGATAGATCCAAGGTGGCCTATATATTAAATCTTCTGGCTGGCAAAGCATTAGCTTGGGCTTCACCTTTTTGGGAGCGGAATCACCCTTTAATTTCCAATCTTTCGGATTTCTTAGGAGCTTTTAAAGCTGTTTTCGAAGAACTTGGCCATACCTCCTCTGCAGCTTCTGCCTTGCTTCGGCTAAAACAATCAAATCGTACGGTAGGAGATTACACTATTGAACTTCGGACCCTGTCAGCAGAGGTCAGATGGAATAATGAAGCACTAATAGCAGCATTCTGGGAGGGGCTAGCTTCTCACACCAAAAGACGAATTAGCTACTAGGGAAGTTCCCTCGACCCTGGATGCCCTGATTTCCTTGGCGACCAGAGTGGACATTATGGTGCAAGAATGTATAACTGAGCAGCAAAGGTCTTGAAGATCTCCTCCATTGGCACCTAAGTTTCAGGTTCCTATACAAGCCCCTTCTGAAGAGCCTATGCAGTTAGGAACTTTCCGCTTGTCAACTCGAGAGCTCGTCGAATTAATTTGGGGTTATGTTTATACTGTGGTGCACAAAGTCATTTCCGAGAGGTCTGTCCAGAACGTGCTAAGAAGTCGGGAAATGCCAAAGACTAAGTGATTCTGGGGACGTCACTATAGGCTTTACTGCTGGTTCCCTTAAATCTTATTTGATGCTTCCAGTGCAGATGTCTTCTAAATCCCTGGTCTTTAATTCCTCCACATTTATTGATTCTGGAGCTGCTGGGAATTTTTTGGATATGGCCACTGCCACTGACCTGGGTATTGGGTTTAAAACCCTTGAAAGACCACTTCGTATAACCACGATTAATGGAAAGGCTTTTGAACTTTTAAAATGTTCTTTCTCTTCCACTCCTATCCTTCGTCATCCCAATGTGCACAAAGAATTCTTTATGGAAGTTGATGCTTCATGTGAAGGAGTAGGTGCTGTTCTTTCCCAGACCTCCTCTATGGAGAGATTTCATCCATGCGGATTCTTTTCTAAAAAATTTTCTCAAACTGAAAAGAATTATATGATTGGGGATCATGAACTTTTGGCAGTCAAAATGGCTCTTGAAAACTGGTGATAACTTTTGGAAGGGGCGTTATTTCCCATTACTATTTTCATGGATCACAAGAACTTACAGTACCTTCAGTCAGCACGTTGTTTTAATCCCCAACAAGCTAGGTGGTCTTTGTTTTTTGCTCGCTTTAATTTTATTCTTACCTATCGTCCAGGAGAAAAGAATCGTAGAGCTGACGCCTTATCTCGTTCATTTGTGGTGGAGGATGGTATCCAGGAGGAACCGGCTTATGTACTTGATCCACAATGCATAGTAGCTCCAGTAAACCTTCATCATCAACAGGTTCCTGTGGGTAAAACTTTTGTACCTAAATCTAAGCGAAGATCAATTCTGCATTAGGCTCATAGTTTCCGTTTAGCGGGGCATCCTGGAATTAACCGGACCATGGATCTGATTTCTCATCATTATCGGTGGCCGCAGTGGAAAGAGTCTGTTAATTCATGTACTCTTTGTGCCAGAGTTAAGGTTCCACGGAAAAGCCCTGCTGGAGTCCTTCAACCTCTTCCTCCTCCTGTTCGTCCTTGGTCAGAGATTAGTATAGACTTTATCACCAATTGCCCCGTTCTGAAGGATGTTCAGTCATTTGGGTAGTTGTAGACCGATTTTCGAAGATGGCACATTTTATACCTCTGAAAGGTCTTCCTGCTGCACCTCAACTTGCACAAGTGTTCTTTAAAGAGATTTTTCGCATCCATGGGTTTCCTACTCATAT
>JAKJJM010064094.1:0-13148 GCA_021901965.1 Pipa carvalhoi | reverse complement strand
ATGGAGTAGGAAGGGGGGTTGTGGGGGCAGCACAGTGTGGGAGGGGGGTTGTGGGGACAGTACAGAGTGGGAGAGGGGGGTTGTGGGGGCAGCACAGTGGGAGGGGAGTTGTGGGGGCAGCACAGAGTGGGAGAGGGGGGTTGTGGTGGCAGCACAGTGTGGGAGGGGGTTGTAGGGGTAGCACTCTATGGGAGGGGGGGTTGTAGGGGCAGCACAGAATTGGAGGGGTGCTGTGGGGCAGCGCAGTATGGAGAATGGGGGGTGCTATGGGGCAGCGCAATATGGGGAATAGGGGGTGTTGTGGGGCAGTACAGTATGGTGAAAGGTAGGGTTCACCACGCTGGCTATGTTACCAGCCCACTCCATGGTTGAAAATTATTAAACTGGCCTAATACAAGAAAACTTTGCCCACCCTTGACATACAGCATTAGCTATAAATACCACCATCAGTGGCAAAACTATAGAGGCCACAGCAGCAGCGACCAAGCCAGAACCCCCAAGGGGCCTGGCCAGGACTGCTGTGATCCCCCTATAATGCAGGGCCAAGCCAGCACCACAAGTAGAGTAGGGTACCCCAGTGCTGATGTCACACTGGGGCCCAAAGGGGTTTAGTTATGCTGCAGATCACCACCCTATACCATAAACTACAAAGTCTATCCATATTTAGCAGAGTGTGTGTTGATGTACACTGAAACAGATTTATAGTCTAAGCTTTTAGAGTCAGGCCTCTTGTACAGTGGTGTCAATTAAATGTTTGTATGATAGCGTGTGAAATATTGCTTGAGTTCTGACATACGGTGTTGGATCAGACATGAAATATGCTGCAGCTTTGATCCAGTAATTTTCTTTTTCCCAATTACTTTAAATGTAAATGCAAGCAAATATTCCTCCTGCCTCTCCTCTGCCAGTGGCTTTAAATGAAATATCACAGACTCTGCTCTTACCCTCCATTCAAGACTTTTTGTGAAAACAGAATAGCTTTTCTATGCAGTGGCATACTAAGATTTTACCACTTGCAGGACAATGCCTGAATAATGAATAATGCCAAAAAATTGATACAATCTGTACGTTATTGATTTCAATGGGCGGCTGCAACAAAATGCATATTGTCTTTTCACTCAAATGATAACTCTTGGAGCACTAGCACTGGATTTCATGTATTTCATTTATTTTGTTCTTAAGTAGCTATTTATGCTTATGATTGTCACTTACAAACTAATGATCCAACATTTACTGAAACTGCACTTACTACCCTGCTATCTGTGTATATAACTCTCCCATTTAGATTGTAAGCTCTATGGGGCAGAGACTTCCATTCTCTTGTTTTAGTCACTGCCTGGCACTTAGAGGGAAGTATGTTATGATTTTATATGTCTAATTTACTTCAATTGTACTATGTTAAGCATTTTCCCATGTCTGTATTTTATTTGTATTGTTTACTTGTACAGCACTTTACCCTATTGGTGCTTTATAAATAAAAATATACAAACATACATGAAAAACATCTAGAAAAGTTATCGGGGTTTATTGACTAAAGTGAGAGTTCAACTGTTGAATTCTGAAACAGCGGATTCCCTTAGCAGATCTGCGACCGCAACAATTTTAAAGTCGTGACTGCGACAATATTCCTATAATAAAATTGCGACTGTGACAGTAGCAGTCTATTGCGACTGTGTTTAGCTGATGAATTCACACCTTTAGACAACAATTCAGACTTTAGCCAATAACCCCCATCATGATTTTTGTTGTGGCCGCCTATTGAAATCAATGTCTCATGGTTTGTAGGTATTTTTTAGTCATTTTACTACAGGTGGTAAAGGGCCTAGTGTTTGGTTCATAAGCATGCAGACAAATTACTACTTTATAGTTATCATTTACCTGCACGTGTTTGTTTTATTTGGGAAAATAAACATGTTTCTCCTGCAGTAGCAGCAAACAGGGAGTGGGGCAACTGCTGGCATGCATATAAAATATATTTTAAAAATAATTAAAAAATTCTGAATAAAGCATTTTGAGAAAAGTTTATCTTCTCTTATTTGTGGGTAAGTTTTTTCATCTACTTTATTGATAATTAAAGTAATTGTTGTTTATGTAGAAGTAACATATCTCTCGAACAAGCAATACAGTAGAAAATACTATTGTTGTTTTTTTGTACTTTGATAGGAAGGAGTATTTCATTTTTCACTTCCTGTTTATCATTATATTTATAACAAAGCACAGGAAAATTGTAGACCTTTGGTCATTGACATAGGGTATAGATGAAAGTGTTAATGGCTGAAAGGGAAAGATGATTAAGGTGTCTAATGAAGACATGTTTGTGGAAAGGCTGTCCTTAGCTAAATAAAATGGTTTCAGACATGTTCTTCATTGTAGTATCCTTTGACAGAAGGATGAGGCAGCAGACTTGGCAACAGAAGGGAGAAGAAGAGAGGCATATGGCCTCCAGTTCTGTCCCCTGCTGACATGCTGCCTCAATGCAAGGTTCCTTTCACAGGACTCCTCGCAAGCACCAGATTGCAATGACTCTCTGTTCCCATCTGCATCTGAGTCTCATGTCCCAACAATGTGGTGACCATGTAGTTTTCATCTGACTAGCAGAGGCAGGAGGGTGAATTCTGGTACGGGAGGGAGATGATTAACCACCAATAATCACAAAGCTATCCATAATGCATTGTCTTCATAGGATTACATGGTACAGTTCCACTGGGAATTGACCCATCCATCATTGCTCTTTTATTAGTTCCTTGATTTTGTGCTTGTTGTTGTTTGAAAGCCCAGAACGCGGTCGTAAAATTCAAAATTACATTATTGGTGTGCTGTAAAAATTTGCATATCAGTGCTGAGACTTCTCCTGGTTTAATGCTAGTTTGTATTTGTAACAAGTTCCTAACAATTGTGCTAGTGCACCTTCAGTGAAAGGTCATCTATTGGCATTATGTTAAATTCCCTGCTGAATTAATCAGCGGTGATTATGATACTAAATGATGAGAAACTCTGTGACTTGTGACTGTGTAAATGTCTGAACTACTCAAAGGCTCTCTAAAGCCATGGGAGTGAAGGAAGCATATTGGCTCCCGTAGTGCAGAGCTCATGGGATAAATCTGTGGAACTGCTTTGTTTTCACACAGTGCATCATGCACTGCTCATTTTTTATTTGCCTTTGCCTTGTAAATGATCTAAAGGAGCTACCCTGAAAGCTGAGTGACACTTCTGTTATTCACAGCCAGTTTAGCATAAGGGAGATGTACTAACTGTTTCCTGTATTATTCTGTAAAACATATGTACTCTATGAATGAAAATATGCTTCATAGTTTAATACAGGAAATGGAGGTTTCCCTAACTGCAATATCATACAGACCTTTTCCCTCCAATTCAAATTTTATTAAGGTCACAAAATTCTGTACCTCTTTGCATCATTTTGAGTGCACATGCATGCAACATTTAGCTATTTATGTGTCAGAGTGCATCGAAGTGGCGAATCTGGTGGCTTCTCTCTGCCAGAGCACTGAAGTAGGGAGCTAATGGCAGGGTTCCAGTTTGGTGTAAGGAGACTGTACACTCTAATGGCAAAGAAAATATAGCGACCAAGTGAAAACATGAACTAGGAATTCTGTTGCAATGAAAGGGATGTAATAAAACTTGTAATATAGGTGACTATAAAACCGCGCCAATAGTGGCATCCTTTCTTATAATCAATCCTGCCTATTAGTAGTATTTTGACATTAATAAAAAAAGTTATGCAGATAGAGTGAAATTTTCTCCTTTAAACAGATCCATGGGAATTATGGGAAAATTACATCTCTTCACTTTGCTTGAGTAAATTTGCATCGGTATGCATCACCAAGGAGGATATTAACTAAAGTTCGAATTGTTGCGTAAAGGTGTGAATTCGCTAGCTAATGATGGTCACACACTATCCAATAGATGGCTGCTGTCGCGGACGTGACTTTATTATGGGAATATTGTCGCAACTGAGACTTTACTATTGTCGTGTTCACAACTTTACTATGGGAATCCGCTGTTTAGTCAATAAGGAGTAGAGAATCAGGGCGTAGCCACCCAAAGTGATGAGAATTCACTTTGACAGTCGAATTCTCACTTTAGTCAATACCCCCAAGTGTCTGCTACTGTTCTACTGACGTCTGAACTACTCATTGAATAGCTCCCGTTTGCTTCTTTGGTAAAGGAATCTGCTGTTTAGTTGGGATTAGTGGATTTGCTTCTGTATGAGTGAAGGCATCTAAATTCACTACTCCTGTCAAACTTACACTTTCATGAATTAGCCCCTTTTTGTTTAGTGAGGACTGGGAACTGTTGTATTAGACGCTATACCCGCTACTGCGCTTGCTCTTTTCTGTGAAACTGCAGGAACCAAAAGTGAAGAGGACCTCGGCGGCTGTCAAGATCAGAAGACATTGAGATCACTGAAGAGATCAGGGGCAGCACCTAAGGGGCTGATTGACTAAAGGGTGAATTCTCCTGTGAAATTCACCTCTCTACAATGTGAGTCGCATCTCCAAATAGTCGCAAAATCACTTCTCATTATTGACTAAGCGCCAAATAGTTTTGTTGAACAAGCAGACAGCAGCAATCACTGTCAGATGCGTTTGTGGAGTAGTCAGTCAGATAGAAGTAGAATGCAAAGCCCTAACATCAGTCCCCCAAATTGCCATTCTGATGTGGCAAAGTCAAATGGGTGAATTCAGAGCAGTACAAGTTTGCTCAATAAGTGAACATGGGAAATTGGTGAATAGATGCAAATTCAAAGCTTTATGCTGCTATTTGGTCTTTAGTCAATAAGGCCCTAAGAGTCTTCTCGATGAGTACCTCCCCCTTCCTAATCACCCTTAGGGCGGTATTTAATAAAGTCGGAAAGACCAGTACCGGTCTTTCCGACTTTACTGCGGTCCTGATTTCCAGATTATGGAAATCGGTATTTTTCAATTTCCATAATTTGGAAATCGGGTACTTGTACCGAAAAAATCCGTAGCCATTTAAATGAATGGCTACGGATCGGTACAAATACCCGATTTCCATATTATGGAAATCGAGAAACACCGATTTCCATAATATAGTTATCATTTAATACCTGCATGTGTTTGCTTTATTTGGGAAAATAAACATGTTTCTCCTGCAGTAGCAGCAAATAGGGAGTGGGGCAACTGCTGGCATGCATTTAAAATATATTTTAAAAATAATTAAAAAATTCTGAATAAAGCATTTTGGGAAAAGTTTATCTTCTCTTATTTGTGGGTAAGTTTTTTCATCTACTTTATTGATAATTAAAGTAATTGTTTATGTAGAAGTAACATATCTCTCGAACAAGCAATACAGTAGAAAATACTATTGTTGTTTTTTTGTACTTTGATAGGAAGGAGTATTTCATTTTTCACGGATGACGTCAGCGGCGGCCAAATCAATTGGCTGAGTGCTACCATGTGAATTTAGCACTGCTGATGTCATCCGTGACATCAGCGGCTCCTGATTGGCTAAGGCCAACCAGGAAGCGTTGGTGAGAGATCGGTCTCCCCAGCGGCTTCTAGCATTAGCAGCTACATGTAACGAGTGGTGCTCACATAGAAGCACTGCTCGTTACATTTACTATCAAAAACAGAAATCCGGATTTCGAAAATGAGAATACCGTTTTCGATTTATGTAAATCGAAAATGGCATTCTTGATTTTAATAAATTTCGCTCTATGAATTGCTAATGTCTCATTGCACAGTCAATGTTTTCTCGTATGTGCATCTATTTGGAAGTTTTTCACCAGGTGCTTTTTTTTAATACATGGAGGAAAATTCGCCAGTGTGAACCCAGCGTACGGCAGTTTTGAGTTGGACTTTGTTTATTGTTTTTGTGTATTTTAAATTATACGGCTTTGTTTTCATCTTTATAGTTTGTTTAGCTTCATGATTTTTCTTACTGAGGGCCATGAACTAAGGGTTGATTTTTTAATGTATAATTCTATTTTATTACTTATCTATCTGTTCAGGCCCAGAACTGTTGCTCTTTCAATCCGTCCTTAACTTGGCAGCTGGTTGTTAGAGTGATGGACCATAGCAACCATGAGACCATTTAAAAGAACAAGAATCTAAGCTCTGTACAAAAATTGGCAAAAAAAAAAAAAAAAAAGACCAACTGGAAGCTCTCTTAGGATATCTACAAAATACAAAAACTAATTCCAAGATTAACAACCCCTTTTAAATGCATGTCTTCCTGAAATATTTTAAAATCAAGCTGGTGTTTTAATTCATACAGGAAGGATCCACAAAGGTGAATATCAGGAGCGTACCAGAAATGGCACAGCCCCAGTGCAAGAACAACACTGGGGACTCCTACCCCTACAGTGTCACCCTATCCCATGCTGCTCCAAATAAAGAAAAATCCCCCAGGACCTGGAGGACTCTAGGGATGGCTGTGGGGGCAGTGCCTGTCAGAGCAGTCAGGCCCCCTGGAAGCATGGGCCCAGTCACAGCCGCAACCCCTAAAACCCCTGTTGTTACACACCTAGTGAGTGGTTTGCTTGACCCCCTTGGTTTGCTGGGCTGGCTGGGCCCTCAAAACAACTCCCCTTGTATCCCCCAATTGCTGGACCTTGAAAATATAATTTACTACTTGATAAGTGTTAGTCACTCCTTGTTTAGTTAAAAAGAAACGTCTCTGTCTTTCATTACCCATAGAGTATGGCCTGTTTGAGGACCCCACAGTCCATTCTGCAGAAACATATTTACAGCACTTGTTTAACATTACAACAGTCTTAGCACAAAAGGCATGTGCTGTAAAGGAATTTAGCCAGAAAATGTGAGATGCAGCATGGTGCTGATTTACAGCTCAATGACCAAAGCACTTTGTGTGGAAAAAGCATTGTAAGCTGAGTGATGAAAATCGGCAGGAGATCTTACAAAAACAGTAAAAACCAACACTATGCAATTCTGTTTTGCACACCAGAAGGTATAAAACAAAACAAAATAAAACACAGTGTACTATTAAACACACAAATTCCATTCCTCATTACTTCAATATAAAGGGCGCAAGCTACACATTGTGCAAATGTATGTTCCACTGAACACTGGGCAAAGATTAATTGTACAGCCTTTGGCTTGCTTGCAGTGCATTAAGAAATTATCATTAATGGTGGCTGCAGCGATGCAAGTGTTATACATTTCCTCCAAGCAGAGACAAGAAGAGTATGGGTAATACCTTTTATTGGCTAACTGAATAGATGGTAAATGCAAGCTTTCCACACTACTTAGGGGGTCATTCCGGTAGGTCCGAATTTTCCATCCCGAATTCAGTTATAGCGAACTCCCATTATAAAGTCGCGACCGCGAGAAAAAAATTGTCATGGTCGCGACTTTATAATGGGAGTTCGCTATAAGTGAATTCGGGATGGAAAATTCGGACCTACCGAAATGACCCCCTTAGTCTCTTCTTCACTGAGAGAGAGAAATACCCACAATCCCAATGTCATACTGAGAGAGAGAGTAGAGTGCAGCACCGTGTTAGCCATAGATATAAGCAGAGACAAGTGGAGTATAGGTGATACCTTTTATTAGTAACTGAACAGATGGTAAATGCAAGGTTTCCACACTACTTAGTTCTCTTCTTCAGGCTAGTATGTCCTCCAACAAACAGAATAAAAACATTATTAATATTTTGTGCCATTAGACTCTGTTTTTTACATTTTTGATATTTTAAACGACTGCCATTTAATAGGTTAAGCAAGTTTACAGCACAAATACATATCAAGTTCTCTTTACAACTGACATGTCAGTAACAACTATTCATTGCCTTTCAAAGTCCTAATTCGATCTGATTTGACTTTTTTTATTTATTCTTATCAGACATCACTGTGACATAAATAAATATCCACCCACAGCTATTATTTTTCAATTAGATCATTAATACCAGAAATAGAAAAACAAACCCTATTTGGTTTATACTTTTAGTTATTTCTAAATTCCTGATTGTAAAAGTGTTACTTTTAATTTGATTCCTATGTTTTACTGTTTTGAGTTTGTTCGTCCTCTGTCGTAGATACAGCCATTTTTTACTGGAGGAAGAGTGAGATCAAATAAAACAAAACTAAAAAAACTTATCTTTGTAAATTTCAACGGTTAAAATAATATACATTTTTCAAAGAAACTAGCTGTGCAGCTAATGTGCTGGACCACTGCTATGGTTTCTTGTTAGTACTCTGTTATCCCGTAGCTGTTGGTTACAAAGTTACTTGTGCATGAACCAATAAGAAATGTGTTTCAACAAATAGCTGTAACACCTTCCTGATGAAATGCATTCCTAATTGGTTTGCACATTAGTGAATGGGTGCCTGCTGGCTACTGAATTGCAGAAGACTAGCAAGAGATCAGAGCATCATTGACTAAAGTCCAAATAGTCGCACAGAGCTATGAATTCACATCTATTCTCCACTTCCCCATCTTCAATCATTGACTAAAGTCTGTGAAGTGGCAAATATGCGACCAATTTGAGTGACTACGTGAGTGGCAAACTTACGGAGCTCTTCGCATCATTTTGCGTATGTGTGCACAGGTACTTCTACTATTGACTAAGCGGAGGAGTGGTTCGAATGCAACTAGGTGAACTGCTCTGAATTCACCTGTTTGACTTTGCCATTTCAGACTGGCGAATTGGGAGGGTTGCAGGGCTCCAGTGTTGCATAAGGTGACTATTCAAAAGTGACAATGGCGACTAAATGACAACATGATGTAGGGATAAGGTGACATAGAATTATATAGAATATTCACAGAATACAGTTAATGGGATATGGTGAGACTGACATCACTGACCTTTACTTGTTGAATTTGCCTCTCTCTGCATGACTTCTCATCCTACTTCTATCCGATTGACTACACCACACTAGGCATCTGACAGTGATCGCCGCTGTCCGCCTGATCGGCAAGTATATTTTCCACTTAGTCAGTCCTTAGAAGTGAATTTGGGACTATTTTGGCGATGCGACTCAAGTGAATTCGGACTTTAATCACTGAGGCTCTCAGTGTGATGACAGTGAAGGAACATACTAGCAGCACAGCAAGTTTTGTTACATATGCCATTTTTTAAGGTTTCCTTTATTGGATCCAAAATTTTGCAGAAGAACAGTGGAATATTTTATTATACATATATTTAAATTTATGTTTCATTTATAGGTATTTCTACTTTATCTATCCTAACTTTGTAGGGAGAGGTAGCATTAAAATATTAAAGTGCACATCTAAAAAAAATAAATACAGTGGATACCAAAAACAAAAACAAATTAATTTTTTATCCTTATGCCAATGCAAGCCAGATCATACTGCTGGAAGTTGTTTCTGTGTTTTAGAAGAATCTTGATCTCTGATCATATTAAGTAATACTTGTACAAAAGGATCAATAACAAGGCTTCAGAAGAAACACACAGATAGTGTGAAAGGTCTTCATACTTTCTCATAGTGACATGTGCTGACCACATACTGTGAATCAGATAGTAGTGAACAAGTAACATTTTCCCATGATGCATCGGAACAGAACAACTGAGCTTAGATCCATTTTTACTGTATGATCAGGGAAAGAAGAATCAGTACTTCATTGACACAATCAGAACTAAACTAGTGCTCCCTGCTTTCATTGAATTCCCTGCACTTGGTGGCGATTAAAAACTGTGTTATGTGCCTCTCCTCAGTGGATCAAGAGCTGCCCCGGTCCTGAGTAAGATAGGCAAATGTTCTTAATTTCTATAATGAATGAACTGCATCCTTCTCAGCTACATAGAACCTAAACTACCAAATATCAGGTAAATGAGAAAATTACCACAATCCTCCCACTGATATATTTAAGTGTAGTTCCACATTCAATGGAATCGCTAGAGTCCACACTCACCTTCAACTGCTGTTTTGCTGTACTTGTACAAAGGGGGACAGTTTTTTATCCAAAAAAACTTAGACAGTTTTCTTTTTGCCCAAATATTTTTTAACAATTTTTATGCAGATTTCACCTGAAAGGAAACTGCTTAACACAAGTCTATTAAGTAGTTTTATAAGAGATGGAATCCACATATAAATAGTAAAAATAATATATAAATATCCCCGGTTCCCACCTTCTTTTAGTTGTCTTTGACTGGTGAATGTATTTATTTTTGCTTTAACAGGTTTGGGGAATAATATAAGTGAGGACTCTAACACCAATACCTCACCCAGCCTCTTTGACATAATCAGAACTAACCTAGTGACCACTTAAGCTAGTAGAAGGTGGTGGTGGTGGTGGTGGGTGGGGGTTAGGACAAAAAGCAATTGTAGATTTTTGTTGTAGGGCCCTTGTCTATGGGGTGGGTACCATAGGGTATGGACATATGTCCATGTTTTCCTTAAGTTAGTTCTACCACTTCACAATGAGTTGGGCTGTAGGGGAGTGGACCAGTCACACACCTCCTCCAGGGTAGTGTCCTCTGCTCCCTTGCTAAGGGGTGGGGGTCAGGGTTGACCTCTCGTCAGCATAACATGTTCCCCCCTACACCACTGGACAATCAGGGCAGGTATAGTAGAGTTTCATGGACCCCTGAATGTCCTACTTCACTGGACAATTAGGTTGGAAAGAAAGTGAGGTACATCAGCACAGGGACGGGTTACAGCATCCAGTGGACCCATGCAAAAAATTGGGGTAATTAAACAGTGACAGTTGTGGTGGCTGCAACTCGACCAACTGCTTTGCCACATGGCTAGACTGCACTGTTTGGAACTAATTTTGTATTTTAATCCCTTTGATGGCAATTCATTGTTTTTTTTAATATGTAATGCTTGATGGTTTTGGCTGTTTGAATACATTGTTTCTGCTTTTGGATGTTTGAATATTCTGTCAATGGTTGTTTGCTTGTTTTGGGGATTTAGTTGCTGGTTTGGGTTTAATGCATTTATTTGTTGCATCTAATGTCATCTGATCATTTGACCTATATAAATATCCATCTAAAACTGCTATAAAAGATTATATAACCAGCTTAGGACCATCTTGGGAAGCAATATTACTGACAGGACAGAAAATGGCACACACATTGGCTTAGTTGTTAGCATGACATGTTGGCACTGTATAAATAAATGACAAGAATAAAAAAGAGAATTATTATAGCCGCGGAACAAACCAGAACATGGTGTGTTTTAGCTCCTGGTTATATCTAAACTTATGGTTCATGCACAGAGGAAAATATTGCCCAAAAGCAGCTTTTATCCAGATCCTTAAACCAAAGGAGAAGAATTAGACCCCTGGGAGGAAACTTCTTTCTCTTCATATTGCTTTTACAGGACCTAATTTTGAATATTAATTTCAACTCTTACAAAAAGCTCATTATGGAACAGATAGGGGCATATTTTTGAAAGGGAAATACATTTTCTGCTATGCTTTTTCAATATTGTGGTTCCTTATATTGCAAAAAAGACAATTAATGGAGGAAATGTTCATGTGATATACAGTTAGTTAATAAATGGCCCACTGCCTTCAAAAACAGTTCTTCCAATAGAGGAAATCATTTACTAACATCTAATAACCGACAGCAATCAATCATAGGTCAATTTCATTATTCTAGAACAGTGGTGGCGAACCTTCTTGGCACTGAACGCCGATTGATGACGTCACTCATCAGCGCCTTCCCTTGCAGTGCAAACGCTGATGTGTGATGTCCTCATGCCTGCATCAGGGAAGGCGTCTAGCCGTGGCTCCAAATGCAGATCCTCCCAGAAAGTAAGCGCTCCTTCAGTGTAGGCTGTGGATCCAACCTGAAAACTGTCAGATAGGGTCCGCGGCCTATACTAAAGGAGCACTCAATAGCTGGGATAGCTGTTAGAGCAGTGGTGCCAATGGCGTGCATGCCCACAGAGAGGGCTCTGACTGTCCTCTCTGGTATGCGTGCCATAGGTTTGAGACCGCAGTTCTAGAACATTGAATGCTAACTACTGATTGGTTGTTAGGGGTTATTAGATGATTACCTTGACAGTTCCTTAAAATAAGAGTATTAAACAGAATAAGGACCCTAGGTTCCAAGAATGGGTTGGATGACCTTTCAGAACACATGAAAATGCAATACGTTTGGTTCCAAAGATGCAGTGTACACAATGGTGTACAGTTTGTCATGGAATACCCACCAACCCCAACTATATATATTACTATGCAGGTTTTGGAAAAATGTTGCAAAGTAATTGCTTTCAAAAATAGAAACTTTTATAGTAAATTTTTATCAATTAACAAATTTTCAAGTGAATTAACAAAAGCAAAATCTAAATCAAATGCAATTTTTAAAAGCATTTTTACACACCTGCATAAAACATTTGCATAGTACTGTATATACAGGGCCGGGACAAGATTTATTTGCACCCTAGGAGACAAGGCCAAAATGTGACCCCCCCCGCCAGTCTCCCCTCCAATGTGCCCCATACACTGTAGCAGAACCCCCATATAGTGCACTACAGCACAGCAGGTAAAGTGGTGCAAGGTAGTGTGTAGCTCTGCAATTTTCAAGTTCCTTTCTCTCACCCACAGTTTCTCTATATTGTGGTGCCCCAACCTTCACTTTTCAGATACTGTGCTACCCCACAACACACCCACATTCCCTATACTGTACTGCAAAACAACAGCCCCCCATTCCCCATACTGTACTGCCCTACAATAACCCCTATTCCCCATACTGTTCTGCCCCACAACACCCCCAATTCCCCACACTGCGTTTCCCCACAACGCTACCTCTCATTCACCATACTATGCTGCCCCACAATACCTCCCATTCCCCATACTACACTGCCCCACAACACCCCATCCCACATACTGTGCTGCCCCACAACACCCCCATTCCCCATATTGAGCTGCCTGCCCCACAACCCACCATTCCCCATACTGTACTGCCCCACAACACCCCCCATTCCACATACTGTGCTTCCCCGCAACACCCCCCATTCACTAAACTGAGCTGCCCCACAACACCTCCGAATCTACATACTGTGCTTCCCCACAACACTCCCCAATCCTTATACTGCACTGCCCCACAACAACACCCATTCCCCATACTGCACTGCCCCACAACACCCTCCATTCCCCATACTGCACTGCCCCACAACACCCCAAAACCCCATACTACGCTTCCCCACAAAAGCCCCCATTCCCCATACTGTGCT
>JAKJJM010064071.1:0-11962 GCA_021901965.1 Pipa carvalhoi | reverse complement strand
GACTATAGTCAGAGGCGTAGCGTGGGGGGGGGCGGTCCGCCCCGGGCGGCAGGTGCTGTGGGGGCAGTATCCTGAGGACCGGGCAGTCCCTATGGGTGGGCGGGCAACCTGGGGTGCCGAGCAAAGGGGGGGGGCGGTGCCGAGTGGGGGGGCGCCATCACCAACCTCCGCTAGCTCCCCCCCGGCGCCGAGCGGGGTGGAGGGCAGCAGCACCCCGCTCGTCCACCCCGGGCACTAAATGGCCATGCTACGCCACTGACTATAGTTCCCCTTTAAGGTTACAAGGCCAACCATACATATATATATATATATATATATATATATATATATTAAAGATTACCAGGGATTCCAGAATTCCGAATGAACCACACCTGTTTAGTTGTAAACAGTCTTTGTTTTATTGCAAAAAAAAAAAAACTCTCCACATACAAAACACACAAACTAATACTTAACGTCTCAGTGAACCCACAGGAAACAAAATGTGATACAGAGTGGTCAAGGTTTACAGATTCTATCTGCAGTTCTGTCTCATGTTCATTTAGGGTTACTTTCCATTCTTTACCCAAACATCCACATTGTTTCCTCTATAACACAATAGCACACGTGTTTCCCTTACCAAAAGAGCTCCCTCGCTGTGCAAACTATGTGTCGTTCTTCAACTCACGCAAACATTTGACCTTTTAATTAGGCTGTAACCATATCCTGGAACATCCTTTAAACTCCTGGCTGAACACAATTACCAATCATATGTCAGCATGTAGCAATATCTGGATGGATGGATGATTGGATGAATGAGATGGATGGATGAATGAATGGATTAATAAATGGGTGGGTGGGTGGATGGATGGATTGATGGATGGATTGATGGATGGATGGGTGATTGGATGAATGAGACGGATGAATGGATGATGGATGGATGAATAGATGAATAAATGGGTGAGTGGAGGATGGATGGATTGATGGTTGGATGGGTGATTGGATGAATGAGACAGATGAATGGATGATGGATGGATGGATGAATAAATGGGTGGGTGGATGGATGGATGGATGGATGGATGGATGGATGGGTGATTGGATGAATGGATGGATGGATGAATGGATGGATAGACTTAAGCACCAATCAGGTATGGCATTACCTTAAGGTTACATCATTCGGATATAGACTAACCTTTATGCTACATCACTCAGGTATGGTGTTACTTTTATGTTACATCACTTCAGGCATGAGGTTACCTTTATGTTACATCATTTAGGTATAGAGTAAATGTTATGTTACTCAACAAGAACAAATCCATACATTCACATCCATAATGCACATTTATTAATGTGTTGTACATGATTAGTTTTACAGAACGCAGATTCTACTTCACTGTAACTCTTCCTTTAAAACTGACCACCTTTCGTAACAGACATTTTTTTGACATTTATATAAAACAAACAGAAAAAAAAAATCCCAAACTGTCGCATTGTAATAAAAAGCATTAAAAAGAAAAAAAAAATTAAATATTTTATGAACACATGAAGATTAGCAGAGATTGGAAAGACTTTGTGTGGCTGTCAAACGTGGAAATAATTGATGCACACAGGACTAGATGGACCGGCGGATGTCAAATCCTATAAAACATACCAACTACTCCAAACCTTTTGGGTATTTTTTACTACGTTCCAGACCAGAATTCAGGCAAATACTGTCAGATACAGATGGATGTTAATTCTGGCTTTTGTAATGTCTACTATTCTAGCTGAGGCAAAAAATTCATTTTTCAGAGAAGCGTATTAACGACTGTATGCAAGCGCAAAATGGCGTACAAAGGGCACCGTTCGAAAATCGACCACCCATAAATCTTACTAAAAGTAGTAATAATTTTTAATCATAATGAAATGACAGAATAAGAAAAGTACTCCATTCGTCGTTGAGTAGAACACTGACCCACATCATTTTCCCTCCTAATTTTCAACGTGAAATATTCTCCTTTTATGAAGTAAGGTTGAATTTTTTTCTGTTCTGAGGTAAATTTGTTATCTGAATTATCGCCTTACCAATGTGACGTTGTTCACCTCAGGTACACTTCTCGTTTTATTCTGTTTTCATATAAATAATTTTTTTTTTCTCCATTTTCTGCTGCTTTGAGGCAAATAATTCCCATGGGTGAGATGTTCACATCCTCAACTACTCTCCTGTTCCGAGGTTAATCTGAAATTTTTCTTGAATTATTCAGAACGGTTGAAATATTCTGCTGTTGTGAGGTGAATAATACCCGTAGGTGAAATGTTCCCCCCAAATCAAGGGAACAGTTAGCGTTGGCAGGTAATTATACCTCAGAAGTGGAATATAATCCACCTAGTGCTTTTGTATCTCTACGACTTTCTTTGTGAGCTTGTTTTTTTTTGTTTTTTTTCATTTCTATTTTATATTCGGTAATTTGTCACATGTCACAAAGAAATAACTAGTCGCTAACCTTTACAATTTCTTTCTACAAACATAAGGTCAATATTATTCAATAAATGTCTACACGGAAGAAAGCTATTATGAGTTTAATCTCTCTGTTTCCAGAATCATCTGGAGCTGGGGAACATGGGAGAAACAAAATGGATTCCAAAAGCAACTCTACAGCACCCCTAGTGACCATGAATAGATTTCATTGTTCCACTAAAGCTTGTTTACAATGTTTTAATCAAGGCTGGCGTAAGGAGGGTGTCAGTTCCTTTCAGGGAGAATTCTTCCCGTAAGGCAGTGGTTCTCAACCTTTTTATTGCTGCGACCCTTTAGTACAATTCCCCGTGATTTGGCGACCCCCATTCATTAATTATTAATGGGCGACCCCATTCAATCTCTATATTTCCGACAGTCTTAGGCGACCCCTAGCAAATTGTCATTCGACCCCCGACGGGGTCATGGCCCACAGGTCAAGAACCGCTGCCCTAAGGAGTTTGTCAAGCTGTTGATAGCAACCGTACTCTTTTGGGACTTTCTCAATATACTCATGGTGTCATAAACAATTCCCCATTAAGCGATGCATATTGAGTAGTCTTGCAAATGGACTGAAAGGAACAAAATGTAAATGCAGGTTCCTGATAAAGTAAATTAATCCAGTATCCATTATAAGTGTCAATGAGGAACATTTAGTTACTAGTAGGTAATAAAGGGGGCAGAGCAATGATTGCGCTAATGGATCTGCCTAGTATAGACAGATACTTGATTGCAGCCAGGGATATGCTATTATAAGTACTCCCGTTCAAATAAATCAGCAGAGGTAGCCAGATATAATAGGTCCTAGTGAACAACCCCCAGAGAATGGCCTGTATAGAAGTGGCTATGAGCTCCAGAATCTATAATTGTGAGTGGGCCTTGTGTTACCGACAGACTGAGAATAAAAGGGTCCTATCTAGTGCTTAATGGGATTAAAAAAAATTATCCGGTGTGCTACTTGTTTTTATAAGGAACTCCTAGTGCTCAGTCCTTGCATCCAAAAGAGGATGTTATATATATAAACAAAGTAGCGCTCGTATAAAAGTGTTATAGTAGTGTGATACCAGTTTAAAGTCCAAAACGAAATAAAATAAAACAAAAAGTTAATAAATAAATAAATTGCTTGCAGCTCCTTCAGTGCTTCCTAGTGGATCCAAAGTAGGTTACAAAAGAGGATGTTGCCAAAGCTCGACCTGGGTATAAATTTCGGGCGATTTTTTAATAAATCGCCACAAGTTTACGCAGCACAGTACAATCTAGCAATACAAATATAATACAGACATGGGAAAAATGCATTACACAATACAAGTATAATATCACAAGGATACAACACTTTAAGTGCCGGTTTGTGGTTGTCACAAGAGGTTGGAGGTCCCTGCCCCGTAGAGCTTACAATCTAGGTATGATAGTATCAGATAGACTCTGCTAGAATCTGTTTGTGGTCTAGAGGTGGAAACGTAACTTCAAACCCAGACAGATTTCCTCTGCACCCTATGTCGTTCCACACCTCCTTATGAAATTAAAATTGTTACCCTTCAAGAGTAACTGTACTGTTCTGAACACAACGCAGTGCGCAATGGAAAGTTGAATTTGTGTACGCTTAGGATGCCTTTTGATGATGATGAATTGATCTAACATATTCAGGACAACTTGCTTAATGCACCATTCTGATTGGTGGATTATGACTTTTCTGTAGTTGGTGGGGTGAGTGGAGACAGGAATAGACAATAAGTAATAGGGATGTTCATGCACCAGTGATTGTACCTAATGGGGCATATGTATTTTCTGTTTTACCTTAACATTTGTATGCATATATGTATGTATAATTTTATTTATAAAGCGCCACAAATTTATGCAGCGCTGTACAATTTAACAACACAAGAACAATACAGACATGGGAAAAGTGCAAAAAAAACAATACAATTGTAATATCACAAGGATAGTTTAATTTAAGTGCCAGGTTGTGGATGACACATGAGGTTGGAGGTTCCTGCCCCGTAGAGCTTACAATCTAAATTGAGGTCAGTTTATCTGGTTGCCCAGAATGCCTCAATTCAATAATGCAGATCTCTCTATCTAGATTCAGGGGGTTATTGGCTAAAGTGAGGATGCGACTGCCGGAGTGAATTCTCATCACTTTGGGTGGCTACGCCCTGATTCTCTACTCCTCATTCACTAAACAGCAGATTCCAATAGCAAATCCACGACAGCAACAGAATTCCCATATAAAGTCATGACCACGTTAGTAGCTGTCTATTGGGTAGTGTGCAACCAGTGGCATAGCATGCCTTTTTGGTGCCAGGGCGGACGTGCGAGCGGGGGGGTGCTATCGTGCACTGCGACGGAGAGGGGTGGTAACAGAGGTTGGTGCTGGCGCCCTCCTCCCCGCTCGGCGCCCCCCCTTTGCCCGCACGGCCCGCCCCGGAACAGCACTAGGGATGACAAAATGCCGCCCCCACAACGTGCCGCCTGGGGCGGACCACCCCCTCCGCCCCCCCACGCTACGCCACTGTGTGCAACCGTCGTTAGCTGGTGGATTTACACCTTTATGCGACAATTCGGATTTTCAGTCAGTAACCCCCTAAATATTACCCACAGAACATATCAGAAACCCGACCCTCTCCACATTTTCCTTAAAGGGTTAGTACACCTTTAAATTCATTTTTAGTACGTTGCATATATCGTCATTGTAAGAACGTTTGCCATTAGTATTCATATTTTATTCATTATTTGGCTTTGTTTTCCTTGTCTTTTTTGATGAATCTTTTCACTTGGAAAGAGTCACTGACCCTCGTCACCAGTTTATTAATAAATTTGAGGTCTGTTGTTCGCGTGTTCTTGAAGTGCATGAAGCGCGTCCGCGACTATTTCAGCGTCCGCGCCTCATGCACTTCGCGGAAATGCCTTCGCAAAGGCATTTCCCCAGAAGCGCGGAGCTTACGGAATCTGGCCCTCAATCTTTTGTTCAGTACCTGCTTTATTACCCTTCCAGTCTGTACTTAACTCAGTGGCTGGTTGCTAGGTTATTGGACTCCTAGCGATCAAAAGACCAACTTTTAACAACAGTTCAGAACAGCAGGTTAAATTATTAAAAAAATAAAATAAATATATATAATTTCAGCATATTCAATTCATTTCGATGCTTTTCAGCATTATTTTTCTATTCACTGAAATTTTCGATTCTGAGGATTAATAAAGCACTGATTAAAAAGATAGTTGATTTATAAAAAAAAAAATATATATTGAAATCGCCGCGCTTTGCACTGTTTTCAATGCGATTCCCTCTTCTATTGCCTACCGGATATCGCCGTTCTTTTCCTCCGCGAAAAATCATCCGACCAAGGAAAAACGACTAGGCCTGCTTCATGGGGGATTACGGGTTTTCAAAACATTCGAAACAGTTTCAGAAATCAGCCAAAATTTCCAATATATCAATATCTATCAAATATTTTGACTTTTCTAAATATCCCCCGTTAATATTTCAATATTTCAACGCGACCAGCCACTTTTACGGGTCCGTCTTGACTTTCCCTTTAAGTTTTTAAATATAAACATAACATACATATAATTGAAATGGGAAATGACTCAAAGCCTTCAACTCCGTGAAACCTGGATTGCGCAGGAAAGTCCCTATGGTAAAGCTTTACCATAAAACGCTGTCACATTTGCCTTTCAACAGAGAATCGTCTTCAAAAAGCTTTCGTTGCGGATTTCCTGTAACTTTTTCGCTGTTTACCCAGATATATATATATATATGTATTATTCATGGCGTCTTTACAAAGTTGCTGCATTCGGGATTTCTGTAAATCGCAGAATTTTTTTCTTTTTCACCTATGACAAATTGAAAATGAAGTCAAATGATACTTGAAAAGGAATAAGGCACGTTTACGAGATGCATTATACAAGCGTACGATTCCCGTAAGAATATTTATGTCGTCGCCATAACAAACATCCTTCGTCGGGGTTAGCAGCGTGCGGCTTTTAAGTAAAACGCCCTTTAATTAGAAAGCTGACGAGAAAGCCTTGTTTTGAAGCAGAAGCCCGCAGATATTGACTCTCTGAGGAACCTCATCGTTTCCCAAGGCAAGAGCTGTTTATGAGATATAAATCCACGAGGCCAAACCGCACTTAAATGAGCAGCGAGCATTTATTAGCGAAACGGTATTCATCTCGAAGGAACAGTAAAGAATTAAACTATGTTGCTTTCAAGTCAAAGAGCATCTTGGGAGCTTCCCAAATGTGTAGTTAAAGATTTCCTTCGCTTGACAGGATTTAGGATATATTGTTATTGTCTTTTGCTGCTTTCAGCTGCCCGGGGAAAGCCAATAGTGATGAATAAAGGATATGTTATAGAGCAAGAAAGGTCGCAACTAGAATTCGGCACTGTATTAAAAAGGCACCGTTATATGAATTATTTATAAATGATACAGCGTTTTGTTTGTTTTATTCGTCGCTGTTTAATCGATTCCTCTTTGTTTAAAATTTTCTGTCTGCGCTGCTAATTCATGCATTTAAATAATTGAAAAAAAACCATAATATATGTTTACCCCGGGGGATATGTAAATCATCTTTTTTTTTCTAATTTCAAAGGCAATACAAACCATCTTGAAAGAGTACTTCCTACGAAGTTGAAAGTGGGAAGCCATGACAACCCCATCGGTCTCCTCCTACTGACCTCATGACATCGCCGGTGCACATTAGGGATAAGGCAGTGCCCTGGTGATGTCATCAGGTCAGTCAGAGGAGCCCAATAAGGATGAGATGGGGTGCAGATGCTTTCGTAGGGCATGTGTATGGGCAGGCATATCTTTCTTTTTGGTAGGGTGGGTGAGGAGGAAGGCATGTGGAAGCCAAGGTGTGGGGGTAACATTGCTTCGCTTAACCATTTAGTATAAAAGGAAAATAATACAAATCCATATCACTTATCTCTAAAATTAACATTAAATAAGAACTAATTTACCCTAGCCATAACTGATATGATTAAAGTTCAGTGTCTTCCAGCCTGGACCCGCTATGTTATAAAGCAGCAAATCATTAACTTTGGGTTGTAGTGATAACTGGTGATAGTATGTCACGGCGGCCATATTGGATTTCCAATAATATGCTAATGAACTCCCGACACATCATCACACATATTGTTGACAGGATTGGGGAATGTCACATGGTCCATTTAACTGTGAATAGCAATGAGGCATACAGTCAGTGCTGGGTTTCACACATGCTCCGTAGAAGCCAGTGCCCAGGGCACCAGCTTTCTCAGCAGGGGGGATGGAGCTGAATTGCTGACAAGGTAAGCGCATTGTATTGTTTTCTGTGGCATTTATATTCCCCACTATCATATCTAGGATTTTGTCATCTCTGATCCCATCAAAGCTTCAATGCAACCAAGAGGTTATTGTGTGGTTGTGTAGGGCATCTGGGCATGGGTTAAGCAGTGTGGTGCATCTGGGCATCAGAAGAACTGGTTCTCATAGAATTGGGGGCCCTTGAAGTGGGTGTTTGACTGTTGAAGTTTGTCCAGGGACGTTCACCTGCGTAAACAAGAGAGAAAGGATTCTAAATGAACTTAAATTGCACGAGCACCTTCTGTAATGGGAAAGTGTCTACCGCCTGTGGAGACTTACTGCCTGTCAATGCATCTCATAATTGACTGGCGTTTTAGAAGCATAATGACAATGCTTAAACAATACAACACAAGGTTGTTTCATAGGAAGTGCAGTATGACTATGGCAGATTAATCTGGGTAACGTTTAGCTTTATGATCTCAGAGACGTACAAAAGGATTTATTTTTCTTTATTGAAAAAGAGTCTTTTTTTTGTATTCAAAAGAGAATTGCAGGAGTTCAACGCCGATTTAACAAAAGTGCTTACACAATAACGGAATAAACTATTGCTCAATGTAGCTTCCATTTAAACTTCATTTGTGGCGTCTATTTTTCTATTTTAATAAAACCCCCAACATTTATGAAAACATTTGCCATTTTCCGAGGAGCGGATTCCCATCCTGATTTTCAATGTGACAACACAGATATAGATCATTTAAATGCTGCCTATACCGTATACTGAATAGTCACCGGAACTGTGCTTTTACATTCCTAAAGGTCCCCCCCCCACACACACAGTCGGTCTTGACACAAAATGTTTGTGACAGTTATGGAGAAAATTATACCAACGTTGTGTCTTGTCAGTACGCATCTGTCTGCAGCGATGCATGGGATTTTGAAGCGAAAGTACAAATTATTGGGATAATGATGAAGCAAAAATGCAGTCATCTGCAACAAAAAAGATCACCCCAGCCAAATGCTTTTGAACGACGAGAAACAATGATTCTTGAATATTCATATGTCCTAGTGAAAGAGACGAAAGAAAAAAAAAATGAAGAGGACCTGATCCCAAGAGCTTACAGTCTATAAATGACACCGATGTTTTTGTATTTATTTTAGAATACAAATGTTCCATATATTGGACTAGACATGTATTTTGGTGGTTACAACACACACACGGATATATATAAGACCAGGTACAAATAGCTGCAGGGGTCTATATGTCACAGAATCCAGTTGCAGGAAAACAGGCTGAACTGGATGGACTTGAGTCTTTTTTCAGCCTTATAAACTATGTTACTATGTTACTATGTTACTATGTAAATACTGCCATTTCTGTATGTCTTAATGCTATCAGTACATTTATAGAGATGAGCTGGTTATCTGGGATTGACATACAAAGTTTTACAACTATGGCAGTTTTAACATATTTACCATATTTTTCACTCCATAAGACACACCTGACCATAAGACGCACCTAGGATTTTAAGGAGGAAAATAAGGAAAAAAAAATTTTGAACCAAATGGTGTGCTAAAATATACCACCCCTCCCCTGCCTGTCCTCCCCTTGCTGCCCACCTGCCATCCCTCCCCTGCCTGCCCTCCTGCCATCTCTCCCCTTCCTACCTACCCTCCCTCCCATGCCTGCCCTACTGCCATCCCTCCGCTGCCTTTCCTACTGCCACCCCTCCCCTGCCTTTCCTACTGCCATCCCTCCCCTGCCTGCCTGCCTTCCTGCCTATCCTCCCCTGCCATCTAATCTTACTCCAGCGTTCCAGCGATGCAGCTCCTCTCAGCGCATCTTTGCACACTGAAGTAAGTTGAGCAGGACGGCCCTCCTCCGCGCCTTCGGGTCTTGTCGGCAGCTGCTGTCGAATAGAGCCGACAAGACCCAACAAAACCTGAAGGTGTCGAGGAGTGATGTCATGCTCAACTTACCTCATTGTGGAGAGAAGCGCTGAGAGAAGCCGTATCACTGGAACGCTGGAGGAAGGTGAGTAATCTTTTCTTCAGCTTCTGCGGGGCGCCGGGGGAGGGGGAGAAGCTAGCTAGCACCCCCCACCTGCAGCAGCTGAAGAAAAGGAATATTTGCTTCATAAGACGCACTGACATTTTCCCCCAACTTTTGGAGGAAGAAAAGTGCATCTTATGGAGCGAAAAACACGGTAACATACTGAGGTTAGCAAACATGATAAATCACAAACCTCTTTAGATCATTTTAATGAATTATAAATCCATGCTGAAGAAATTCAGAGGTCCCAAGATTTCAGCAAGTACTGAGTTGGGATTCTGGGGACCCAGATCCCAATGCCAAGACTTACCCCTGAGGGTCCAGCATTCAGACTCCCAGAATACCCTAGTAACCTTTCAACTTAACGACAATTAGAATTCCATAAGAGGCCCACTACTGGATAAACCCGAACCTGAACACAGTGTTCAACAGTGATGGGGGGCTGGCTTCATGGAGGTGTTGATGTCAATGTCAACCCAACCCTTTTTCAGCCATTGCCCCCTTGGCTCACTCTTTCTCCTCTCCACCTTTAGCTTGTTTACTCGAGAGCTGGGAAAATGGAACATTTCACTGTCAGTTTAAAACAATCAATCCCTCTTCACTCTACACAATAACTAAAATTCATGAAATGTGAAAAAAAAAAGAATCTAATTTTTTTTCCTTGACAGGAAACTTACCCTACGTCTTTCTTCATCTCCTCAAACATAATTCTCTCTCTCTCTCCTTTCACGGTATGGGAAGGATAGATCAAAACAAATAAGCAGAGAGAATTTTTCCAGTGATGTTTTCTGATTGCGTTCTTGTCAAATTTCTCAACCTGCCGTAGACTTCACACAGATCCACAAGCTGTGCATTGTACTGAACATCACAGAGGGTCTTAAATAATATGAAAAAATGAAATTCTCGACATACTTTAAGGCTTCATGTATTAGCGCAACTTAATACAAAATTATTTACAGCTGTTAAAGGAAATCTCCAGCTTCCCTGGAAGCCTTGGGATTCTGAAAAGCTTTTAGTTTGATAATCATTTTCTCTTATAACATTCATTAACCTTTCTTTAATGGTCGTAAATAAATTGTTTCGTAGAACTGTTCCACTGTTTCATAGAAAGTGAATGGGCTAATGGTTGCCGTTACTAACTACATTCTGAACTGGGAACGTGCTCAGGTTGACTTGTAATTATGTGGGCGGTAAAAACGCCTGTATCTATGTAGTCTAATTCAAACGCATTTTCAATACAAAAGTATCAATATTTATAAAAGGCTCACATTTTTTAATCAAAGATGAGATATACTTGCACGGTTCTCAAAAATATTCAGCATTTTTTGGAGCCAAACTTACATCTTAGTACATCATTTCATTGGCTACTAGCTGCAACACTATTTGCACTGGCCAGAATCATGCCCAAATAATCCATTGGTTATCATTGTAAATTTGTAGTTTTCGAATGACTTGTGTTGTTCACTAAAGGTGAACTGAAGACTATCTTAGAATATCTCTATCTACAACATAATAAAAATGTCCTGGTGACCAACGTTTCTAAGGGCAAATAGCTGTACTTTCTATTTATTAAATTATTTTTATCTTTCGGGAAAGCCAATAAGATTGATTTGGTTTTATGCGATAAATAAAAATCAATAAACTTTCTTGTTGAAATCATTTATTGACAATTTTTGATAGATCAAGAGAAGATCCCTGAAGAACAAGACTGATGCACCTCAGCTGGACTCCTTTGTGTCTTGAAGAGAGGATCAAGAGTTTTACAGACAACGAGGACCCATTCTACATTACCTTATGGGTCATACAAAAGTGAAGTCATAGCAGGTAGTTATAATGCATAATGATTACATTTTGTTTTTAGTTTGTGGGCCAACGTAATCATCAACATTTATTTCTGCCAGAGCTGCCATTAGAAATCACATCTAATAGATCTTACCCCCGAAATGTTGTGTTTGTTTACAATGAAGGAGGCACATTAAACCGGCATTCACTAATCTATGGGCTATTTTTTTCTCGTTTGAACATTTGCGGGTGGGTCTGTCCCTCCGGCTGTCCATTTGGCTAAGACATCTTTGCATTATTTCGATTCACTGTACACAAAAGCCAACATATGACTGCCTTGCTTGCCCCCCCCCCCCCCCCCCCCCCCCCCCCCCC
>JAKJJM010063960.1:0-14932 GCA_021901965.1 Pipa carvalhoi | reverse complement strand
AAATCCATAGCCATTATAATTTATGGCTACGGATCGGTACAAATACCCCATTTCCATATTATGGAAATCGAGAAACACCGATTTCCATAATGTGGAAATCGGGATTGCCCATATTAAGCCCGAAAAGACTCCAGTGGAGTCTTTTTTTCGGGCTTAATAAATACCGCCCATAGGGTCCCAAACAGAATATGCAATATTATATTAGATGTTACCATTTGTATAAAAAGTTATTCTTCTCCTACACCCTCCTCTTATTTCTACTTCCTGTTCTGTAGATTGGGTCACTAGTTCCCATCTCACTCTCCTCTCCATTGAATCAGAGCAGCGGATCATTAGGTTTTTCTTTTTTTTTAACTTTAGTCCTGGCAGCAATATCACTTTCAACCAACAGGTGGTGCTGTGTATTGAACAAGTGCTATACACTATTGAGTTACATTAGGGAGCTTACTAAGCGCCTTCTGTTGGTTGAAAAATGATACAGCAGCCCCGCCCAAAAGGAAAATTGATGATGTGGTACTTTAAATGGGGAGGAGGGTGCCAGTTTGATCATGGGTGGAAGCACTAAATGCTTATAAGCATGCCTGGGAACTTGGTGGAATGTTGTAGCATGGAGGTGACCTCCCGCATGAAGGGGGTGGGGATTAATGATGCAAACTGAGTCACAGTGGGGGCAGGGCTAAGTGGGGGCTGTGGGGGGACAGATGTGGTGGGATTTCCTAGAAATGAGGCAGAGTAAGAGTGGAGGGGGCAGAATTAGATCAGGAAGGGGTGGAGTTAGCTTTAGGGGACCCAGACCCAGAAATCTTAACTGTTTCCACAGACACCCAATGTTTGCTTTATAAACCCAGCAAATTCCCAGGTCTACTCATAAGACGAAGAGGGGAAGAGGGGCTTTAGACGGCAACTTAATTAAGTCACCCTGTCAAAGAGGTGCAGAATGGGTTAGATCTGCTGCAATATTTAAATTATTGATATAAAATATAGCAGTTATGTTACAGCACTGTCCCAATGTTCCCCCCGGCTTTACTGAAAGGGATGATATTCTCTTTTTGTGGCTGTGCAGAGAATAGATAAATGTAAACACTTCTTCTATGAAAGTATAACTACTATTTTTAGGTGAATTTTGCTACTATTCCATCCGGTTTCATATTAGAACAAATGAAGTGAATCTAGAGTGTCTTTTGAGATTCCCCCAGATGCAATTAGTCCTACTCACTGAGGACCGTATGTATAACTCTTACATCTTCCCATCAGATTCCATCTCCCCGTACCCTTCTCTTTTTCATTTGCTTCTATAAATTCCGTTCTATATTCTTGTTTTCTAGATTCTATTTTTGGCTTGAGTATTCTTAGCCATTCTATCCTATTGTATATTCTCCCCTCTACAGCTCTTTTTTTTATAAAATCTCATTCTGTATTATTATTTTGTTAAATTATGTGTTACTTTTTTTTTTTAACTCTGCGCTCCCAAAATATCCCAGCTGCTATCGTTTTTATTTCACTGGACCATGCAAAGCTATTCAGGTAAAACTCAGACAATGGGGGGTCTTTACTAAGGTCATTTTAACAATTTCAGTCCGTATCTCCATTTTTCACCTGTTTTCCTTTTTTTTTTATTCCTGCTGCATTTTCTATATTGCCGTTTTTTCAGGTGAGGACTTTTAGTGCACCACCTTCATAGAGAATAACGGGTTTTCCCCACCCTCAACCAGGCGAACACTTTTTAAGGATAAATAAATTTGAAAGGCCTTAATACATTTCAATGTCGGCGATATCAATATATTCGACCTAATTATTTATATCGCCGATATCAATCTAGCAAGGAAAAGTTTTTCTATTTTAGTAAATATCCCCCAATGTGTATTGATCTGCATTTATTGAAAAATTGACAACCTCAGTTTCTATGAAACTGACCAGTCCTTCATTATCTCTAGAAATGCTGGGGAAAATGTTACTGCTTATGTAGATTAAAGATAAAATACCAGAAAACAAAGACTTAAAACTTTCCTTAAACACTAAAAAAATAAACAAAAAACGTTATCGTAGGTTTGTGCCCCTGGATTCCCACAATTCTTTGTGAAACCGCTTTTAGAAGTTAGCACTAAAAAAAATAAAATTCCTCAAAATGAATCTATACTTAATATATATTGAACATGTACTTCAATAAATTCTAAATTATGTCTATAAAGTATGATATTTAGCTATTTAGCTTTAAAAATAGGGTTTTAGGGCACACGGTGTGAGGTCTGTTTAAACAACATAGCTGCTATCAGTAGAGATAAAAGCATACAGAAAGCAATAAAATTCATGAATAACATATTTACAAGTGCTGTATTTGAATAATTGCCATGCCAATCCAAAGGGTAATTTGTATTTTTTCAGTGTTAATGTTATTATGTTTTATAATGTAGCACTTCTCACCAAGATTGTACAAAGGGATGCGGATAATGAAATATAAATAAACTACAGAGGGAAATACCAAGTTCTTGATAGGAGAAAGGCTTGGAGACCAAGAGGAACCAGGCTAGTCTCTCTTTGTTTCTGTTGATTTGAGATCCTGCTGGATACTAATCACATAAGAGGACAGTTTTAGGTCATATGGTCTCAAGGTATTCAACTTCATATACTACAAAATGTTACACTCAACTAGGGGCATTCCTGATAGCGGTACAGCATTAATATCAGCACAGATAAAGAAGTTGTAACAATGACACAGGGAGGCTACTGTAGTGTGACCTTGTCTCCCACACATAACAATACAGGCTCCCAAGCCACTCTACCCAATCATCAGCACCAAGTTTGGCCAATTTATGTGATAATGAAAGGCAACTGCAATCCATTTTTATGCATATTAAGATTTAGCTTTCCATTTCAGTTTGTTTTCTGCAAGGAAGCTTGTACTAAGGCAAATGCCAAACTGCTAAGTGGCGAATGGACAAACAATTGTTCAGATTTTGGTGAATGAGCCCCATCGTGTTTCTAAATCAATTTTTTTCAATCTCTGATTCGATACATTTTCCACTCCAACAGGGGATGTAAGAACCAACTAAGATACGATATTCATTGAAGAAACTAAACAAAAAATGTCAGTTTGAAAGAATCTTGTTGTAATGAACATGCAGTGTAATCAGCAATATGAGTATAACAATCATAGAAAAAAGGGTGGGAGTAGCTTATTTGCACACTAATATACTATTTTTGTGCTAGTGGCTCCATCTAGTGACCAAAGTGCACAACAACAGGCTTTTGATTTTCCAAAGACACACAAAGACTCCACCTATTGCATCATCCAGTTTAGGACCCTCCTGAGGTTATATATTGCTGTGAAATTGCCTCTTGGTCCTTCATCTTGGGGGAGAAAGGACCTATTACCTTTGAGTTTGCAATTACTTAGGTTGGTCAGATCCTGTAAAAGTTCACCTCTAAAGTGAAACTCATAACCATCTTTATTTAAAAGGTAACAGTCAACCCCACCAAGCAACATAGTTGACCTAGTGCCCAACTGTCCTGTCTCTGCTATAACTGATAAGGCATACAATAGATTGCTTTGAATAGATAAAGACCCCCAAGAGCAGCAGGAAGTCTTAGGCTACAGGAGAAACTATTGGGTGTATCATCTGTGTGTAACTATTAGCTTTCTTTGTACTGACATAGTTACTGCAGACTGCAATGAACTTAACAATAACACTAAAAATATGAAAATGCCCCAAATGCATTTCTAGTTACTATATATTCAATCTGTGCTTCCAAAAATTCTATATTGTGTCTATAAAGTAAGATATTTAGCTTTAAAAACTGGACTTCCTGTGTATGTATTATCTAAAGTAACATAGAAAACAATGGGACTGTGTGAGGTATGTTTAACAACATGACTGCTATCTGTAAAGATAAAAAAAGACAGAAAACAATAACGTTCATGTGTTTAACTTCAAAGATAAAATTTTTACAAGTGTTGTATTTGAATTATTTTTTAGGCGTTACTGTTTCTTTAAATGACTTCTTTCATTAAATAAACTGCTATGTTTTAAGCAACGAGCCATTGGGTATTTGTTCTGTTTGTGAGTGTACCGCATGACACTATAGATGTGTTTGTATTGTGTAAGCATGGCCGGCAGCTCTGGATTTGGAAGTAGCTAGCCTGGGAGCTGAAGTGTAACTGTGAGGGGATTTGAGTGCCCCTCTTAGTGATAGCGTTACAAGGGTTAAAGACTAATTCCTAGAAATATATTATTACCTTCATATATATATATATATATATATATATATATATATATATATGTAACGCTATTGTGACTACTAGTGTAATTTTCTCTCAGGGGGGTGAGCTCCCGCTATTACATATGGGGACAGCAATCAGCAAATAATAATAATGCCGGGCGCCAGGAATTCTTGTGAACATGAAAGGCAGTAGTTTATTTATAACAGATTAATATATATAGAATAACAGTGTAACTGGGTTACTTTATACAGGTACTTACATACTTCATACAGTTCTTACAGTTTAGCTTTCACAGCAGACACTGGTTATTCAGTCACTAGTCAGGGATTCTCTAGGATTGATCTGCAGCGATTTCCAAGGAGGCCCAGCCCTAAACCTATCACTTATACCCTGACTGAGATGCCTTACAAAAGAACACCCCTGGGAGTACTAAACCCACTGTCTCCTGGATGGAGCGCAAGACTGCCCACACAGATATAATAAAATATCCTTTCACTGGCCTAGAGTGAACTATGAAAGAGCTTCTGTCTCTAGCTAGAGTCTAATCCAGGTCTCTCCTCTACCCTCCCTCTAAGAGGAACTGACTTAATCCTGCATTGCACTCTGGGAGTAATCTCTCTTTCCTAAAAATACCATGCACAGTATTGAAACACTAGATTACTAGTGACATCTACTGGCTGGAGTGAACAGCTGCAAGCTTTGGTAAAAAAAACAGACTGCAGACATTCCAATATGACATTTATAATTCCCTACATATATATTTATAATATATAATCTAGTTTCCATGTTTTGCCTTTTTAATGCCCTAACTGTAAAAAGATATAATTGCTACATTCTTTCACAGGGCTGCATTTGACCCGCTATTGCCCAGGGTCGCAGTTTAAGATGTGCCTCACGAATACCCCATGTTGTGTCCCTTCATAATATCTCATACCCTGGTACTCAGTGTGGGGCCTACACTCGATGCACTGGAGGCTGGTTGGGTATATGGGTGGGTGGCAGTTGGATGGGTACATGCAAAGATGACTGGCTACATATATAAGTGGGCTGCAGGGTGAGACTGGCCCATTAGAGCACCAGGGGATCCTCCGGTGGGCCCCAGTATTCAGGTGCCAAAAACATCTCTTAACATTTGCAGGTCCCTAGTTACCTTTAATTACACTAACACTTGGGCAAATAGCTCTTATGTAATGTCCTTCAAAACTGACCATTTATTATGATAGATCTGGTGTACATGATAACTGTAGCTAGTGGGCCTTTGTAATCAGCTTGTCTGGTGGGCCTAAGATGCCTCACTGGTGAGCTGGCTAGATACATGCTGAGCCTGTGTGGCTGGGTGCCCCTTGCCCTCACCCTATAATCCCAACCATAGAAGCAAAGCTTATGTGACTTAGTTTTTTTTGTATGATTCAAGGTTTTTTTGCTATTTAATTTGTCCCTGTAGTTTTCTCATACATTGATTTTTTTCTTTAGCTCGCCCATGCCCAAATCAGATGAGCCGTTTGTTTATAATTATAGCAAGTTTTTTTTATTTTTTTTTGGGGCGGAGGGGAGGGTAGTGAAAACTGGAACAACAGTAAAATAAATGGTATCCCACAGCCACGGAATATTACCGAGCGCTGCAGCGGAGGGAAAAGTTAAATGCACCATATTGATCTCTGAGAAATGTGCAGCTGTGCAGGATTAGGGAAGGGGGACACCACCGGTGGGAGATGAAGTGGAGGGGGGAGGGCAGAGTGAGCGAAAGACATAAAGGTGACGGGGAAGGGGGAAAGGGACATTGATTAAGAAAAAAATCCAGAGGAAGGGCAAAGTATTAAATGTAAGTATAAAGCAGAATGCACATTGAGAAGGAATAGATTACCATTATACTGACAGCTATTTACTAATCAGAGAGACATTTCAGTCGAACTACAACTACCAGCATTGTCCCAACAACCTTCCAATGCAGCCGACTTTAATTCCTAGTGGTAGCAGTGGCCACTAGTGTTAAAACAGTAAATCCATGGCCCTTTTTTCCAGCACTTTCTCAAATAAGTAAGGAAATATTCATATTGACATGGCAGTTATTCCTATGGAGATTTATATTGCTTTGTGTTGTCTCTCACTCTCTCTCTGCCGGGTGCAGACAAATTGTTCTTTCTGGGGCACTTCATAACTATGTATTATCTAAGGTTACATAGGAAAAAACAGGCTGCAATCACAATGACGAAACACAAACTAGTAATAATACAAGATAACATTTTTACCTGTAATATGAAGGAATAACTCATGTCGGTCCACATGGTGTTACTGGTCCTTTAATCAATGGCTGTTCAGAGTAAATTTTTTATGAGCGCTTCATTTTGTAGCCTAGGACCCTCTATGATATTGAATAGATTATACTGCTTGTGGAGTGGACAATAAAATATGATTGGCATGCTATTAAAGGCAATAAATAAAGTAAATAAAGCTAGTGTAGGAAAATGGAAATAACAGATATTTCATTTCACTAAAAAGTGTTCTATGTGTAAGAGTATTATGCATTATGCGTTCTATAGAGTTAGTGTAATAAGGTTATGTAGTGACTCCATCTAGTGGAATCCATTATGATTGCATTCAGGAAATATGTGCTTATGAATATGTTAATCTAAGTGGGGGGATTCATAGTTAATATAAGCTGCTGTTCAGGATGTAACAGGGTCTTTACCTTGGGGCTCCAAGGCCTCCACCAGAAGGGTGACAGGTGACTGTCAGGCTTATGATGTTAGCAGAACCCCGTGTAAAGATCACTTTAGAGGTGATAGGTAGCCCTAACCACAGAAGGTTAGCTTCCCCAACAAGGAGTGCAGTGGGCATAGTATGCCCGGGTTTATTGGACAGAAGGTCAGGCACTCAGAGCAGAGTCTCGGTGGCAGTGCTTAGGGTGGTAGTTCGCTAGGTCTGGAGATAGTGGTACCCCTGGAGTGAGAAGCACTTAGGCTGGTTTCGTCTCAGTTGCTGAGTAAGGAATTCCTCTAAGTTTTCCAAGAAGTGGGGTCCCTGTGCACAACCCAGAGAGGGGTGAGAGCTGTTCCTGACTCTTGTTGCTAACGAAGGTTAAATATGCACCAAAGTATATTCTATGTTCTTAAGATGGATGCTGTACTATAAGTTTTGAGTGTGTTCCTGTTTGGTGCTGTGAATAAAACTGTTCCTGTTTGAAGAACCTGTGGCACCCATTGTGTATTTAAAGGTACAGGCACTACTCTTAATGTAAGCGGGGTCTATCCCCTTAGAGACTGAGTGAAGCTGTTTGCAGAAATCCATCCTAGGAGTGGATGCGGATGTAAACGCAAGGAGTGTAGTCAAAATGAGATTAAATTTGGCACCCAAGTTGTGGAGCTCAATAGTTCTGTACCAGAAGAGTGAACGAACCATTATATCGGGGGTTTCTGTAGTTCTTAAGTGATTTCCTGAAGTCTTCCCAGGGATGCATGAGGTGGACCAATAGCGCAGGCCATTTGCCATTTTGAAAGAGTGGGAAGGATAAAACAGTAAGCAGCCTATCCCCGGGGAGACTGATAGAACCTGTGTGCAGAAATCCATCCCAGGAGTGGAAGTGTGGTCAAAATACAGTTACACTATCTATAGGTGGAACAATGTATTCTGACTGTATGCTCTAAGCCAGGGGTGGGCCAGAGTAATATAATTAACTTGCCGGCACCTATGGCAATTGGCCACGCCCTCCCATTTTCGCACGCTCATGCGGGCCAGTCAGAGATAGCTAGAGGGCCGGATGTGGCCCGCGGGCCGTACAATGCCCAGGTCTGCTCTAAGCCTTATAGGATCAGGTCACTTACTTCACACATAGCAGTCAAAGTCCTAATAATAAGATCAGAAGGTTTGTCCAAGTTCCACTAATCAGAAAGTAGGTGAGCTGGAAGACAGCACTTATTTACTAAAGGGGTCCTCAATTTACTGTTATTTTTTGGGCAGAACAATCACCCACAATCTGATTGGATCGCTACTTGACTGTCCAGAACAAATGTCAGAACTACCCATAAATAAATAGACTTTTGACCAATTTGGTCTAATCTGGACAAACTTGTGTATGGATTAGTAGCACTGGCCCTACCCATGAGTATATCATGGTAAATAAGGTGCGTCAAAATCAGTCTTTTGGTAGATACATCAAATATAGCAGGCTAGAAACTAGTTTCCTTTCCTACATTTTGTAGATGACTATGAATGGATTGTGGGAGTTGTAGTTCAAGAACAGCCAGAAAAAAAATCAGACTACCCATTCCTATTATATCAAGGGCAGTGGCATAAATACAGATGCCTGGACCCTGGTACAGAATAAACACCAGGGCTCTCTTTTCATGGCTGCCAATGGGGGTACAAGGGGGTACTGCAATCAAGGGACTCCCATCCAGCTAGTCACACACAGATTTTTGAATAATGTCCAATGAAAATGATTGCCCACAGGATATTTTGCAACATATTCATGATAAAAATTGCATTGCCAAGTTGAGGGCCCGGTCATTTCTGGTGCTGGCACTGCCCCTGTCCTCCTCAGCACCAACCCTCCCAAAAAAGTTGATGTACCAGGATGCGGAAAGGGGCACTGGGCACAGATGCTGCTGTGGCCTGTAGAGGGGTTGACCCTTATTGTTATTCCTCTAATCAAAGTGCGAGATGGGTAAAACTAGGATAAGCAATGGAAATGGGATGAAGGTAAATATTTAATAAATCAGAGAAAGGAAGAGAATTATAAAGAGATAGCGAGCCAACAGTGGCTGTCTCATTGATACACAGAAAGGTCTAGCGTGCTTAAATAAGCTATTGATTTGTTTTTACACTGCTTTTAAAGTGTTTAATTGTTTTTTCGCTTGTTTAGATGAAGTTTTTCTTGGCTTCCTTTCAATGAAACTGCCCTCGGCCCCTTCCCCCCATTAGCCTGAGCATCACCGAGGAGATGCCCTAACTAACCCAGCATTGCATTCACATGTAAACTCTTCCCATTACCATGATGCATTGCACAGAATTAATTGCTCGCTAATCTATTTATTTTAATAATTCATTTAAGCAGCAAACTTAATGGGGGCATTTAAAAAAATGTTATCGCTTCAAAAGGCTGATTGTAACATTTTTATAGTGCGAGACTTTATTGTCTCATGGGCGGCTCGTTTGGCTCAAATGAATCGGCTTTCTGAGACCGCGGAAAGAATTATGGGAAATATAAAGGGATAGTAACATCCTAAAATCTCCCTTTTATAAAAAAAATAATCCCATTTTCATTTTTATTTATTCTTGTTTTGAAAAGAATCAGTTTTCATAAAATGTAATGCATGGATCTCTTATCTCGAGAACTGCTAATTAATTTAAAAATGTTTACTAGTCAATAATAAAGAATGTTTTCAGGTGTCTGAGATGCTGATAATGATGGTTATTATTTGCCATAGTGTGAGAATATTTGGGCGAAATTTATTAAGCTCTGAGAGACCGCTATCTCTGAAAAAGTTTTATGATTTTTGCTTATCTAGAGGTCTTTTCGGGCTTAAGCGAGATCATCCCGCGGGAATTTCGATTTCCGTATTCTGGAATCGGGTCTTTCGACTGAAAGTTTTAGTAGCCATAGAAGTTATGACTACCTTTCGGTCGAAAGACCGGATTCCAGAATACGGAAATCGAAATTCCCGCGGGATGATCTCGCGAGCTTAAGCCTGAAAAGACTCGAATCCGAGTATTCGAGCTTAATAAATTTCGCCCTTTGTGCTGAATGAGTAGGCAAAATATCCCTCCAGATAAGCAAAAATCATAAAGCTTTTTCAGAGTTAAAATAAATTCATTTTTTAAACGCCAACGTACTTTATCAAACATTAATAATCAAAAAATATTTGTAAGGAATGCATCGCTTCTATAGCGTGTTTAAGATTATGTTGTTGGTTTTATATTTCAGTTAGTTTTTGCAAATCAAGATTGTTGGACCTCCATACATCTTCCTATAGGACAATGTCCCAGATAAAGAAATTCACTTGTTGATTCATCCATTAGATCAGGGTTCTCAATCTCGCGGCCCTCCAGCTGTTGCAAAACTACAATTCCCATCATGCCTGGACAGTCATGGCTGTCCAGGCATGATGGGAATTGTAGCGAGTTTGAGAACCCTGCATTAGATAAAGGTAGTGAGCCAGTTTGCAATTCATTTCTTTCTTTGGCTGCTTCTCCCTGAGGGGGTCATTCCATTCAAATTTTCGGTCCCGAATTCACTGATAGCGAACTCCCATTATAAAATCGCGACTGCGACAATTTTTTAGCCGTGGTAGCGAATTCTATAATGGGAGTTCACTATCAGTGAATTCGGGATGGAAAATTTAGAGTTACCGGAATGACCCCCTGAGACTTTTGGAACACAGTGTGGTCCTTTCGGAATTTTGTACAAGGGCACGACTAAGGAGTTGCAGTGGCTGCAGTTACAACTAGGCCTGAACCCCCATAGAGCTTGGCTAGTTTTGGGTAGTGAACTCACAACATCAGAGCATAGCAACCCAAATGAGATGGAAATTCACTTTGACAATCAAGTTAACACTTCATCATCAAATTCACCCCAAAATGTTTTCAGGTTTGCAAATGGGACATTTTCTTTTTTTTCCCCAGTACTGTCCTTTTAAGAAAGAGAATTTAGGCAGCATTACATAGGGTAAGAGGAAGGGGTTTTGCTAATGCAGGAGAGAATCAAGATCTACACAAAAGAGAATATATTGGGCGAAATTTGTTAAGCCCGAAAAGACTCGAATACTCGGATTGGAGTCTTTTTGGGCTTAATCTCGCAAGATTCTCGCAAGATCATCCCGCGGGGATCTCGCATTCACTATTCCGCAATCGGGTATTTCGACCGAAAGGTAGCCATAAGTTCTGTGGCTACTAAACTTTCGGTCGAAAGACCCGATTGCGAAATAGTGCAATCGAAATTCTCGCGGGATGATCTCGCAAGATCACGTCCCGCGAGAATCTCTGAAAGACCAATAGCGGTCTTTCCGAGTTAAATAAATTTCGCCCTTTACGTCTACCTACTGGAAGCAGGTGCTATGAAGGTGAAAAAAAACTTCCCCTTTAAATATAATATGCAAAGGCCACGCTAGCCGCCATTATATTTTACAGTAATTCCATTCATTACTTTCAGCATGAGTACCTGGCATATGAGTGCATAGCTGCATCGTGGCTGCATAGCTGCACCAAACCTGCGACTTCTACCTGAAATGTGGAATGGAGGTCAGCTGTTTTTGGAAATTAGTTACATGCCTGGAAAGGTCTTATGCTTGCAGTTCTTGAGTGCCACAATTCTTGGCTTGAGTGCCACAATTCTTGGCTTGAGTGCCACAATTCTTGGCTTGAGTGCCACAATTCTTGGCTTGAGTGCCATAATTCTTGGCTTGAGTGTCACAATGCCAGTTAAAGGCAGTGGCAGCGCCAGACTGAGGAATATTGGGGCCCAACACAGAAGCTGATTGGAAGAACCCACAGCCTATTAGCAAACGTTGTTATGGACACTAGAACTATCATAATTTCAGTGTTGCAGGGAAGATCCTCTGGTGCTCTGCTGGGCCAGTCCAACCCTAAGCAGTGGGATGACAACTCTCTAAATTTTCTTTCCCTCCTCTCTCCTATCGATTCAATAGAATCCCTGCTGCACTCATTACAATTACTAAAATAAAACATTGTATTGTCTTTTCAGGCAACAAGCACAACCCTTGTATGAAATGTAAACAGCTGGCATTTATACCACAAAGCATGTGGTGACAACTGTAACAATCTTTAATCGTTACTAAGCCCCTGACAGCATAACAATAATTCAGAAGGTAATAGCAGGAGAAAACTACAATATATTAAAAAAAAAAAGTTTGTTCTGGGATAAATGATGAAATATCAAAAGTATATTCTAACTTTAAAGGAGAACTAAAGCTAATCAGTACTAGGGAAATACTTACCGATAAGGGTTTTAGGCTCCGTTATTAATGTATTATGTATCACGAGGCATGCAGCACATTCTGCAAAATATTATAGATTTACATTCTGGATGGATCAAAGAGGGGCTAAAGCTCCAAGCTGCTCAATGCCAGCTAGCCTGTGCTTAGCTAAATCTTATTACTGATCAGGGCCTTACCATTCAGTGGCTGGAGGTCTTTGTTTCCAAAACAGATGTTGCAGTAAGAAGGGGCTTAGGAACACTTCTACTTGACCCTCTGCGGCATCACAGAGAGTGTGACCTGCACCAATAGGCACAGCACTGGTCACACATGTGCTTAGAGATAATGAGTTGCAGACACAGCAGGTAGCAGTACTAATCCCTAACACGGCAGTCCCATAGTACTTTGTTTCAGTTTGAATTGAAGGACTAAGGCCCGGTTCACACATGCATTTTCCTATGCGGCGCATGAATGCTGTGCTTAAAAAAAAAGCACGCCACGAATCCCTATGGAACTTACCTGTTCCGACCACACTAGTGCTATGCGCGCGCATAAGCTTGACATTGTTTATTTGTCCGGGATACATACGCAGCCAGATAGGACAAGCCGCGAATGGCAAGGGAGCATTCACACTGTGCCGGGTAAGTGCAATGGAAAAACGCGTCTAGAAAATACGCCGGACTGAAATACAGCGTTGTATTTTCTAGGCGCACGTTTCTAAATCGCAGCGCATATATGCGCTTGTGAGAACCGGGCCTTAGCCATTGAGAATGTAAGTCCCAGGGCAGGGAGAATGGATTTATTAATCTACTCACAGGATTGTCATTCTAAGGCTTTGGTTCCCCTTTAAATTTGTCCTACTTCCAGAACATTGTAAACCCTTTCGCCAATAAGGTCCACAGAATCCTTGTCAAATGAGTTAGCCTTAATCATCTTATTGATTTACACATAACAAAAATATTGCGTCAGTGTGTATCAATACACTCCTCCGGCCCTGCTATACTACTCGTGGTATGGGGACTGTTGGGAAATTCATCGGAGAGGTAAAAGACTCAGAATCTGTAAGAGTTGTGGGGGGTGGAGAATTGAGGAGGAGTGCACAGATAACATTTTGCTGTGGTAACAGTTTGCCCTTATTATGCATGTAATGTCATTTTCTATGAATAGTGCAATAGGTAATCCTTGCAAACTGTCCTGAATTTCCAGGAATAGAGATAGTTTAGGGTTTCTGTTATAACTTTAGCCTGGGGTTTAAATAATGCACATCTCCTGAATTACATGTAAGTCATACTTATATTATACATATATATATATTGACTATTAGTCCAATAAAAAAGGTATCACCAAGTATCGCAATACTCATCTTTTATATTATATATATATACATATATATACAGTATATATATATATATATATATATATATATATAAAAAGAAGAGTATTGCGATACTTGCTGATACCTTTTTTATTGGACTAATGATCAATTTAGATATATATATATATAATAGTAATTATATGTTTACTGTGGATTAGAGACAGAATCAGTTCTCTAAATTATTTGTTTTTTCAAGCAAATTCTTTGTTTGGAGCCTGTTAAATAATCCAATATTTTTTTTTGTAATATGTATAAAAATACCTGTTTCAAAAAGAAAATCTCATTGGTTACAGTACCCCTTTAAAAAAAATATCGCTAAAAGATATGACACCTTTATGAGCAGAATAATAGTCTGTGACTTGAGTGTGTGAAAGCTGAGCTCTGAGATGATCTTACTAGTTTTTGCACATAGATACCTGGGGACCTATCTGTAGGAAGAAATTGATTTCACTCTATAGGTACAACGGAGCTAAATGCATTTTGCGTTTATTAAAGCTGTTAAAACGTTTTTGTTTTTTTTGTTTACTTACGGTATTTTGAAAATCTTTTCCCCAGAAAAAAACCTGGATTTCTCTATACTGAACTTTGAATTTTCTGAAAGCCTATTTATCCAAATCAACTTTTCTTCCCGATAGCAACTATTTCCCATAGGAGAGGAAAAAAAGCAGTCTAAATGATGAAATTATTTATTGCTAGACATTTTTACTTACTGTTTTTGGAAAATGTCATATTGCTTAAAAGCAGGAAAAAAAAAGAAAAAAGGAACATTTAAATAGATGCAAAATAAGATGAGAAAACTTTTCACGTATTGTAAAATGTGATTTTTATAAATATTCCCCAAACTGTTTCTGATTGTTTTAAGCTCCCTCCACATTAACTAAAAACAAAATGATTATACCCAAAATGAAAACCTTTATAAAGCTTATTTCACTAGAAATTGTGAAGTTATTCAAAAACAGCATTTGTAAAAATGTTATCTTTGAAGTAAAATGTATGAATTTTTTTGTGATTTCTGTCTATTCTTATCTTTACTGACAGCAGTCATGTTGTTAAGCAAACCTCACCCGGACCCATTGTTTTCTTTAAAGAAACTGGATGTAAATTGAAAAGGATAGAAATTAGCAAATAATATATATTGCAAGAAACCCTTATTTACCTACAGACAAATAATTAAAATGTTCTGTTAATGTATACAGACAAGAAAGCAGCATTTCTAGCTTCCCATATAAGGCCCACTCTGAATTTACAATTGTTTCAAGTACAAAAAGGTGTTCAAGAATTAGAATAAAGGGATTTCCCAGAAAACACTGCAGGAAACATTTTGTTTGGAGTTCACAGATCCATAACAGAGCTCTACATAGCTCTTAAAGGAGAACTAAAGCAGCAAAAAAAAAAAAAAAAAAAAAA
>JAKJJM010063935.1:0-13607 GCA_021901965.1 Pipa carvalhoi | reverse complement strand
GTTATTTTTTAACTATATCATATGAGTGCTGGTTTTGTCTCCTCCCTCTTCCCCTTCCCTAACTTATACGTATTTATGCACAGCTAGTTTATCTAGCAACCTAGTACCTATGAAATTTTGACTTTTGATACATACCGCCTAGAATTGTAGCAGTGTGTTTTTTCTTAAGAGTGTAGTGCTCATTTATCAAGGTAGGAATTTGACTCTCAAAGTGATTTCCCATTACTTTGGGTTGCTACGCTCTGATAGTCGTGAATTCTCTACTCCTTATTCACTAAGTGGTGGATTCCTATAGAGATGAAGCGAACAACATAGGATGCAGTTTATTGTGAAGTGCGGCATAGTCAATCGTACTATAGGAGCCCTGCCATCAACCCCCTAATTCACCACTTTGATCTGGTGAAGGAAAATTGCCAAATTCAACACAATACACTTTGTCAGGCACTGATGTTTTATGAATAGGCTAATTCATGTACATGCATGTATGTGTGCATGTACATGCATGTATGTGTGCATGTACATGCAAAGTGATATGACGAGCTCAATAAGTTCATGACTGTTGTGAGTGGCCAAATTCCTAATGATTAGGAAGTGGTGATTGTACATGAATTCTGACCTTTAGGCTGAGTTCACACTAGCTGATTTTCATCTGAGCTAGCAAAATAGTGTCCATTGTTTCCTGTGGGATAATCCACACAGGCTATTGTGTTTTGCAAGGTAGACAATAATGAGTTTAATTAAAAAAGCTGAGCTGAAAGTCAGCTAGTGTGACTCTAGCCTTACATGACAGTTTGTACTTTCATGAATAAGCCCCTGTATGTTTTACAAATTATGAGAGTCGTAAAAAGTTTTGTTTTTGAGTGAAAAACAGTAAAGACGTTATTATGATCATTTTGAAGCCTTAAGAGGAGTTGTCAGTTTTTTACAGAAATAAAAATATAAAAAATGCAATGCATAAATAAGTGTCTCTATAGCATTGATGCTGCAGCTTTTTCCTTTGGTTATTCACCAGTGGAAGTGTTACACTATGTGCGGTATTTATGAAAGTCGGAAAGACCGGTACCGGTACTATTAATTAAATACATTTTGTTTAGGCATGGAGACGATTCCCACCATTGTTTACATCTCTTGTTTGCACCTATTTTATGGCGTAGGAAAAATTACAGTGTAGCACTTTGCTGACTTTTTCTTTGAACAAATACAGTTTTCTAACTGCTCCATACATAGATGCATTAATTGAAGTCCCTGCCAGCATATTTGTTTGACATGATATGTTTCTGATGAAACCATGCTGTCTTTGATTATGATCATAGTTTTTTTCTTTTATTTATTTTCGTTTTGTCTAGTAGGATGGGGGGAGGTAGAGGTTGAAATTTGTTGATTATTTAACCTAGATGTTCACTGTGTTTTCATTGGCAATTCCAAAATTCCAGCTCTAACCCCTTGGCTTCCCAAAGAGAATTCAGGTGGGTGTACTCAAGGCTATAACCTAACATCCTTAGGGTCTACAGTCCTACAGGGTTAGTTCTATGTGATACTTAATAAATAACCTGAAAATCTTGAACAAGGCCTTAAAGGAGAACAATAGCAGCAGAGAATACTTACCTGTTCGATCTGGCAACAGTACACTAAGGGCCATATTTACTAAAGTCACAAAATTTATTATCGACGTTTTTGACTATTATCGCTGTTATTTTCGGGGATTTGAGTCAGATATATTCATCTGACAATCCTGGGCTGTGGATCATCAGATGAATACTGATCTAGCAGCAGTACACTTAGGGCCAGATTCCGTAAGGTCCGTAGTTCTGGGGAAATGCCTTCGCGAAGGCATTTCCCCAAAGTGCATGAGGTGCAGTCGCGCTTCATGCACTTCAAAAGCAGGCGAACAGAGTGGTAGAGCGGCTGCTCTGTTTGCCTGCTCTTGAAGTGCATCCAAGACTATTTGAGCAGCCGCGCCTCACGCACTTCAGGGAAATGCCTTCGCAAAGCCATTTCCCCAGAACTACGGACCTTACGGAATCTGGCCCTTAGGGTGAAATTTACTAAAGTCGAAAATTATTTTTTTCAACTTTTTCGACCGTTTTTTGCTGTGAAAACAGGCGAAAATTATATTTTTGACCTTTTCATCCCCATTTTTTGTATGTTTCTTCACCATTTTTCACAGTAAAAAAGAGCATGAAGAGGTTGAAAACGTAATTTTTTTACCTTTTCGCCCATTTTTGCAGCAAAAAATGACCAAAAGACGAGCAAAAATGTTGGAAAAAAACATTTTCGACTTTAGTAAATTTCGCCCGTAAGCGTACTGCTGCTAGAGCGAACAGGTAAGTATTCACTGCTGCTATAGTTCTCCTTTAAGTACAAATACTGTATACCCTGCAACCACAGGATGGATTCAACTATTTAGTAATAGATTTAAAGGAAAACTATTGTTATCAATCTAGCAGCAGTACACTAAGGCCAGGTTCAAATTGAAAGTAATGACTATTGGGCGTACAATGTCACACTAGAGTTTCATAGAGAGGAACATGCGTTGGGACACTTCATGTTACGTTTTTTTGAGCGTATAGAATGCAATGCAAACAATGTGATAGAATTAGTAGCAATAGGAATTGAACAATAGTGGTCACACATGAAAGAAAAGCAATGTGTAAGTGCTATTATTTTTATGTAAAATGCATCCCGAAAATACACCAGTGTTAATGGGATGGCATTTTTTTTGCGACATGCTTTTTAAAAAAAAAAAAAACAATGCCCACAATATGCCAGTGTGAACTTGACCTAAGTGTACTGCTGTTAGTTCAGCTTTCATCTCATGATCCACAGCCCCTTGTATTTGACGTGTAAAGCGTCACAGTACCCGCCCCTCTGGGTCAGCTCAAAGAACTGGCCATAAAGAGCATGCGCACAAAGAAAAAAAATGATCTGCGCACGTGCTTTCTGGTCAGGTAAGTTTACTTTATAACAATAGTTCTCCTTTAACGGTTGCCCCTACTTAAAATGCATAAAATACATTTTTATGCTGTGGTACCCATGCTTTAACTGAAATAATTTAAAAATATTGCATACAATTTAGAAATCATCTTTAATAAGGCATTACTGTAACACTTCCATTTCGCAGTTTTATCATCAACTGTGCTAAAAAGAATGTTCAGTGAACCTGCAGCTGAAATTAAGCAAATGGACCATACAGGGTCTTAGAAACTAGACTAAAAGGTGTAAAATAAAAATTTACAATAAAAAATCTATAAAATGTATTATCAATATAAATCATTTTACAAAGTAATTAAAACTTACAACTATCAAAATGAACTACTACATACATTTATTATAAACCCTGGGCATTATGAGCTTTTAACGTCCCTTTAAATGTTTTGCTTGCATGATAAGGCCTCTTTTACACTATTGTGTAGATATGTGTACAATTCTAGCAGCAATAGAAACTTGGCCACTGAAAGTACAAAATCACATCATGTGATTTCACTCCAATTTACTCAGTAAAATTAAGTGGATTTAAAATGCGTTTCATAGTATAAGGCGACTTTCACATTGCAGTGTGGATTAGCTGGAAGAGCTACTGTGCAGGCAAAACTGTAATTGGTGGTGGTGCACGTAAGTTAATGGGAGCTCAAAGCAGACTGTTCACTTGCATTTTCACTTTTCACAAAAATGCATATTTGGGCCTTACCTTTACAGCTTTGGGTTTGCCTCCTTCTCTGTGTCTCTGACTGCTAGGTGCCACAAGAGTTAGTCTATGAGCCCTGCTTTTCTCAGTTTACTCTTCATCACTTGGAAAACTGATCAGGTGATTGGGATTTCTACTATCTTTTGGCTGATGATACTCAAATCTGTCTTTCATCCCCATCCCTCTCTCCTTCTATGCTAATCTCTTTCATTTGCTGCTTCTCTACTGTCTCTTCTTGCATGTGCCCCCACTTTCCCAAACCAAATCTCAAATAGCAAACTTGCAACCTTCCCTCAAACCAGAGTCTATTCTGGAGATCATCACTATTGACAATGTCATTCTAGCACCCATGTTACAAGCTTAATGCTTCACTGTCAATTTTTACTCCAACCTCTCATTCAGGGACGTATTCATGAAAACCTGAGTAGTGTAAAGGTCTGATTACGCTGCACTATGCAAGAAATCACATCCAATGCAGTTTGCTTCTTCACTAAGGGAATCCACCACTTAGCGAATAAGGATTAGTGAACTTGCGACTATTGGAGCCTAGCAACACGAAATGATGCAAATTCACTTTGACAGTCAAATTCACACTTTCATGAATAAGCCCCTAATTCTCTGCTTTTAGGTTCTCTTCAATACCTGTTTCTTTGTATCATTAGTCCCTTCCTAACATATAAAACATTTTTACATGTTTTCATTTTTTGTGTCTTGACTACTATAACCCTCTACTTATTGGTTTACCTTTAACCTGACTGTCACACATTCAACTCATACTTCATCCTTCCACTAAAAGCATCTTCCATGCCCATCTCTCCTCCTTTGTTTTGCCACCGTTAGTACCTACACAGGCTACTGCTACCTCTGTAAATTCACTTCAAACTACTTGTCCTTATCTACAAACTCTTAGGGGGTCATTCCGGTAGCTCAGAATTTTCAGTCCCGAATTCACCTATAGTGAACTCCCATTATAAAATCGCGACCGTGACTAAAAAATTGTCGCAGTCGCGACTTTATGATGGGAGTTCGCTATAAGTGAATTCGGGACAGAAAATTCAGAGCTACCGGAATGACCCTCTTAATAACACTGCCCTTAACATCTCTTACCTAGTTACCAAATACACATTCAGTTGTCCCTTATGCTTTAGGCTGTGTTCACACGAGCGTATGATACGCAGCGCATCATACGCTCGTGAAATCCAGCCTAAAAATGCTGCGCTGTGAATCCCATTATACTTACCTTGTTCTGGCCGTACGCTAGCAAAAATTAGACGGCTAGCGTACGGCCAGCATTCGCACGTGCACATGCGTGCACAATGCGCTCGTCTGGTTGGAACAAGGTAAGTTCATAGGGATGCACGGTGCCGTATTTTTTTTATTTTTGCACGAGCGTATGATGCGCTGCACATCATACACTCGTGTGAACCCAGCCTTACGCATGACTTTCTACTAATCCTGTTTCTGCAAATACCTCCTCATGTTCAAGGCTAATAGATTACATTGTTCTGTACCCCTTCTATGGAATGCTATTATTGACCTATTATTATTTTACTCACCCTCCATATCTTTAAAGGACCAGCATAAAAAAATCTACATTTGGATTGGCAAGGCTGTTGTACAATTGACATCCCTATTGTACAACACTGTGAAATGTGTAGGCGCTCTACAAATGAAAGATAATACCAGAAATATTTTCAGTTAAAAAAAAAATTAGGCAAAACAAAACTGGGAAGAGTCCATATTTATTTTTACTTTTTTAGATATATAGATTATACATGTTTTGGCTAGCTTCAGGCTTTTTGAATCCCCTTTTATTGAATTCCTTGTGGTGTTTTTCATCAGACCTTGGCTTTACAGGTGTTTTTTTTTTTTTTGCATTTCTGTATGTCAATATGCAGCACTCCAGCCAAACTAAATTTCACATAAGCATTCTCATTTTTGACCAACAGTTTGCTTTCATTTAAATGACAGGTGTAATATACAAAATCATTTCAATTTACAGGTTTTGTTTATTAAAGACTCTGGGACATATTTATATATGGACATAGCACACACAGAGTGTTAAAAGTGCATAATTTAAGAAAATGACTACATTATTAAATTTCAGGCACCACGCATGATTTTATGTAACAATATGATGAATTTTGTTTAGTTGTTTTCATTCTCAGTGCAGTAAAGACACACTCTCCATTATCAAATCAAAACTTCTTTTATTAACTGTTTGTCCTTTATAAGTTGTAAGAGTTTCAAATAAAAACCTATGTTGCTAGGTGAGTGTGTAGAGACAGGGTTGTGGGGGGTAGTAGTAATTATGTGTTATCTTTAAACAACCATATTCTGTCTTTTATCCAAACAACTAATTAAATTCAATGCACATCAAAAAGAGCGAGGGGGATGCTATTGACTAAAGTGCAGCTTTTATTGCATTGCTCTTTTCCAGTAAATAAACCCACACCCACAGTCTTAATATATTTTAGATTTTTTTTCTCTTTTACATAAGGAATTCGCTCTTTTCACTATTATTTTCTTAAAAGTGCTTTAAAACCTTTTATTACAGTTTGTATGACCCTCAAACGCATTGGACATAATAGCGTGTGACAAAAACAAGTTTACGGTGAAATTGTACAGTGGCGCGTTTAGTTAGCATGTCGGTACAGACATACGCGTTCCAATGGTGTTTATTACATATTCTCGGCAATACCAAAGCAGGGAAAAGCACATGTTTTGGGGAGTGCCTCCCCTATAGTGCAGCTAGTTTGTGGGCGTGGCTTTTGACTGTGAGGTACACTTTGGTGCATTCTGTCCCGGGGCAGCTCGGGAATAACATCATTAGCTAAAAGCAAATCCCTAAAGAGATGCAGGAGCCCCTGCTGGCATTCACAAAGCGCAGAGCTAGGCAGCAAAATGAAGCAGTTTAATCCTCCCGTACAAAGCTGGGGGAGAAGTTAGCTAATTTGAGTGTGAAAGGGTGAGTTTGGTTGGGAGGGGGGAGGGTAGGAGATTCAGCCCAGAGGGAGGGGGAGCGAGGCCTGGGGGCGGTGTTTGTGGTGGGATTCCCTGTAGCATTGCACCCTTTATAGTCCATTGTTATAGGTGGTTGAAGGGATAGGGTAGTCGAATGTAACCTGGGAAACTTCTCCCTGTGGATTTGTGTGTGAGGAGACATCCTCGCACAGTGCCCAGACTTGGCTATAGCTACATGTAACATTAAGGCCCCCATGGAATTGCACGTGTGGGAGTTCAGTGGATGATTACACTGGGGCACGCTGCTTGTATTGCACTGGATGGGCACGGAGTCGGCGGGACCACGCTGTTAGTGGCTGCATCGATCGCAGGGGATCTCCTGTGTGGATTAGTCCATAGGGGACAGTGTGTTGGGATGTTGGATGAGTGAGGAAAAAGCACTAGCTAAACGCAGGAGCGACTGCGATTGTTGTAGGAATATTAAGTGATCGCCGCAGCGTTTTGAGGGTTGTTTGTATCGGTGGAGACTGGAGTTGAAAGCCGAGTTCTTTTGAATGGAAATCCTAAGCTCCCTGCTCACAGAGACCATCAGATCATCATCAGGTAATGTATGTGGGTTATTGGTTGGGGGCTCTGTTCATCATGGTGGGAAATACGAATTGAATAAAGAACAGTTTATATCCAGCTGGGCAGTGTTATACAGTGGTACCTTTGTACAGCACATTGGAATTTTCCACCGAATCCAGGGTCGTAAGACTGCTCTGTTCTAACTGTACCCCCGATTTCCAGTGAAGCCACTAATAACAGTAAACCGAAGGTTTCATTTAACACGTGTGTTTTGGACATTATCATGTAGGCGGTTAGGTCCAGGGAATCGCTGCTTCTCTCGTACTAAGTGAAGATCCCAGTCATTGTTAGCTGATCTGTATTGTACCAGAGCTTCATTTACTCTCCCTGTGGCTGGTTGTGGGTGGGGGCTTTTCGGTTCTGTGAAGTTTCTTTGTAAGGCTTGGATTTGATGGAAGGGCAATATAAATGTCACCAAGGGTAATTGGTGAGTTATTGTTTCTCATCCGGACTCCCAAGCACAAGTACAGGCTGATGGGACCCTGCACATTGGTCAGTAATTTACTTCTCTCTTTATATCTAATATTAAGGGGGTAATATTCATGATCACAATAAGAGATTATCTGTTAATAAACTATATGATGTTTCATTTGTTATGATCATGCTCTCTTAATTTCTGTGTATGTGACACTAGTCTAAGGTATGATAATATACAATATGTGTAGGCTCTTAGACTATAGTTTTTGCAGGACATGTGTATGTATATAATGTAGCTTTATTTTTATATATCAAATTATGTTAGAAAATGTAATTGTAACTGTGCTTTCTGTGATGAAACAAGATTTATGAGCCTTTATGGGAATGTATTTTGGGACAGCGCTGACCAGTTAAAGAAACCGTTACAACCTAAACATGAGAAGGAAAAACACTTGGATTGGCATGGCGGCAGTTGTAAAAAAATGTTATCTTTGGATCTAAATTCTTGAATTTTATTGCTTTCTGTCTGTGTTTTATTTTTACTGATAGCAGCCATGGTGTTAAACCCTCACCCAGTCCCATTGTTTTCTGTAGTGCTTTTGATGATAATATATATTCAAGAAGCTTGCCCAAGAGCACAATGTTTAAAGCTAAACAGATAAATAACTTACTTTCTAAAAGCAATTTAGGGGTCATTCCATAAACTGAGAATTTGCCTGTTGAATTTACAGACAGCGGGTTTCCCATTATAAAATAGCGACCACGAAAGTTTTTTAGTCACGATTTTATAATGGGAGAATTGTTGCGATTGCAACTTTATAATGGGACTCCGCTATCTGAATTCGACAAGGCAAATTCTCAGTTTACAGAATGACTCCTTTAGAGTTTTTGGAAGCAGCACAGATTATACTGTATAGTAACTTTAAATGTATTGGAGGAATTTTCATTACTTTGGTGTTACTGTGCATTTTAAGTCCAAATGCATCTACAAGTTAGTGTTGTGGTGTATTATCTAGGTAAAATCTTCCTTGCAACTTCATGGGGGTGGTATTTAGAGACTTTAATTTCATAATGGGCAGTGCCGTGCCTCTGTGCTTAGCACTGCTACCTTGCAGAGCTGGGTTCAGTCCCACCCTGGACTTCATCTGCATGGAGTTTGTATGTTCTCCCCACACCTGCATGGGTTTCCTCTGGGCACTCCGGTTTCCTCCCACAATCCAAAAGCATACATCTGTGTGTGTGACTGAAAAAGGGAAACTAGATTGTAAGCTCCACGGGGCAGGGACTGATGTGAATGATGAATCTCTGTAAAGCGTTGTGTAATATATCAGCGCTATATAAATACATACATACAACAGTGATGCAACATCTTGCCACATGTATTATCACATGACCAGCATTGATTAACCCACAATCCTTATGTCCAAACGAAAATAAAAAATGTGGCATGTTTTTATAGGATGTTCTTAATAATAATAAAAAAAAAAAGTGTTTGTCATGCCAGTGGTGTCTGAGGAATCTGTGATCTGTCCGTTATCTTTTAGTTTACCTATCTCGCTGGCTTTTTGTTGACTTCTTTCTTATCTTATATGAATTGCAGGACTGCTCTGTGTAAACTCCTGTTCCAGTACCAATGCTACTCTGTAAATCTATAACCAGAGTAGCCTTGGCACACAAAGGCCTTTGTTGCTCTGCGTTCAAAGATTAAGCTGGAGCCTAGGGTCCCTGCAGCTAGTTACACATTGATATCTCCTGGAATGTATCTGCAGGCATGAGAGAAAAAGGGGTGGAGGGGTTTACCCCTATTCTTTAATCCCTACTAATTCCCAGAGTGTGGGATAATGCCACACAGCCATGATATGCAACAGAGTACATTATTAGTAGTGCTAATAATTTGCAGGGAATGCATACCATTTTGTTATTACTGACAGATACAACATAGCAACTGTGTTAGAGGGGAAAAAAGAAAATTGCTAAAATGTCTATTATATTTGTATTGCTGAAGTGTACAATGTTGTGTAAATTTGTGGCACTTTCTAAATAAAATTATACATACATACATCCTGAGTTTTGGATTGACATGACTACTGTTTCCTATTTATTTTTAAGCTGAATTTCTGACTGCACTTCAAACCTATGTTTATTTTATGATGTGGCTTCTGGGGGTGTAGCTTTAGTGCCTGTATGTTATAGTGGCCCCTGGTAATAAATTAGAATGACAGAAAATGTTTGTCGCATCAGCTGAGCATTATGTTTATCGGAAAGTGAATGTTATATATAATAATGAGTTCACTATTGCGATCTTAAAGAAGAACATTTTTTTTGTATTTTGTCTGTACTAAATATCGGACAGTGGTGCTGTTTTTTTTTTTTTTAGCGAGAGAATACTTTCCTTGAAAATATTGTCATGAGTTGAGTTTTCTTTAGGATTTGAAATCTCTCCTATGTGATCTGAATTTAACGTTAATTTCCTCCAACATTCTGCAGATTTCCCACACACTGTTATAAGAAGCCTTGCCAGCATGCAGACATTTGTAAGACTTTTGTTGGGAATGTTATTTGTTGCCACCTTCAGCTCATGCAGGTCAGCATTATCAGAAGAAAAGATGGATTGGAAAGGTAAATAGTTTTGATTGGACCCCATATATTAATAATATAATAATAATAATAATTTTTGCCCCATATATTATAGTCAGTGATTTGAATCAAATAATGTGATATATTCAGGTTGTATGCCCATTATTCTGATTTGCTCATTGATCTCTTTGGATTGAAAGACTTGGCATCATCCTGCTCTACTGTCTGATAAGGGAGAGAACTGTATTGTCTACCTGTTCATGCCTACTGTTTTAAGCATCATAATATACCACCCCATTTACATTATCTTTTTGCTGCCTATGTTCTATTTCCCTTTGATTTATTCTATGAGCTGTACAGCAGGAAATATCTGTTCTATAAGAATTGACTGTAACATAAATTAACTCAATAGGTATCCTAGCATTGGGACACTATCATAACTCCTATGCAGAGATGCAGTTTGACTAGCTTAATACACCATTTGAAAACTATGTATATGAGAAGTGCATAATTGGTTAGCTAAGGAGTTATAGTCAGTCATATTTTTATAGGATATTGATATGTTAAAAAATTAAAAAATTTTTTAAAATCAATAAAACCAGTCATTAAAAAAAAAAACTGTGTATGCAAACCCTAAATTATGCAACAGAGTTTCACTTCAAACCAGCTCCAGGCTTCTCCTTTCTAAAAGACCGTAAATATTTTAACGGAAAAGTGGCCTAAGTCCCCATTTTTTTTTTTTTTTCATTTTTCATGTTATTCTTTGGAAAGTTTCCTTGTACATTGTTCTATTCATTGGGTTAGAAAAGTACCTGGGATAAATGGCCTAAGTCCATATATTTCAATACAGAAGAATTTATATTCAACAGAATAATAGCCTAAGTCCAATACAAACTTCGTTTTTCTAAGAATATCAATTTTGGACTTAGGCCATTTTTCCATTGAGCTCTTCATACATACATACATACATACATACATAATTTTTTTTTTTTGTGACTTTATAAACATGTAAAAAAAAACTGATATAAGATCTTCAAGATATGATACTTCACATATGTAAAGTTTGGGGTTTTCTGGGTTAATCTAGTTACCATTTTCTTTGACTGTTAACGATCCAGTCACATGTACACATGTGATAGCATTTGCCGCAAAATTCATCTTTCTAAATTGATCACAGGATCCCTCAAGGAGGTCTTGTAAAACTGTTACTTTAAGTAGGGGTTTAGATATGAAATATATTAAAACTGAAAACTATAGAGCAAAAAAACAGTAGTGATTATGTGTAACAAATTAAGTTGTACTTGAGACACATCACTCCATGGAAATAGTGATGTATTTAGGTAAATGCTAATTACAGCCATGAAGCTACACTTTTGCACGTAACAATTGCCAACTGCCACAAGGAACATGTACATCTGGTGCTAATATTTTAGGCGAATGATCTATATGACTTTCCTGGGAGAGCTGCAGTGATCTGTGTGGTTCATGTGGCATGTAAGCTTTAAAGAAAATAAACAAATTGGGTAGTCCTGGGTAAGAAGGTGGAATTGTTACATATGGGGTGTTATTCTGGATGTGGCCAGTGCGTTGGCTTAGTGGTTAACACTGCTGCCTTGCAGCGCTGAGGTCCTGGGTTCAATTCCACCCTGGACTTCATCTGCATGAAGTTTGTATGTTCACCCTGCACCTGTGTGGGTTTCCTCTGGGCACTCCAGTTTCCTCCCACATTCCAAAAGAATACATCTGTGTGTATGAATAGAGAAAAGTAGATTGTAAGCTCCATGGGTTGGGGACTGAAGTGAATGATGAATCTCTGTAAAGCGCTGCGTAATATGTCAGTGCTATATAAATACAATCCAAATACCAAAAAAAATGTACTGAGGTTTGGCAGGGGCCAAAGGTTGATGTAGAGGTCACACCCCAAGTGCAGAAAGGCATTAGTGGCTAAGGTGAAAAAAATCACACCAATCTGAGGTCTGTTGTATTTGTGTCAAAACTCAGAAAACAATGAATTTCAGCTGTTGGTTAAATAAATATTGTGAAAAGCAATATTTTACATTCTCACACCTTTAAAATCCCATTGTAATTAAAAAGTTCCTTAATCAGTCTTGTTGATGGTGCATAATTGTAGTAAGCCTGGTGTACAGTAATTACAATTGTACACAATACCAAATCCCAGTACCAATACACAGTACTGGGTTGTACACAATGCCAAAGGGAGCGAGGGAGTACACAACATTGCTTAGTAAGGCATAGTTTAAAAAAAATAAAATTTAGAGGCGTCATATCCCTTTAAGCAGTGAGCTTACTGTATGCGGAGCATGATTTGACTGAAATTGCGCTAGTTTCTGATTATTTAAATCTTAAATTTATTTTGCTGAGGGTCACTGTATTTCTTTAAATGGTCTGTGTGTTTGTTTGTTTTTTAATGGAGGTGTAAATGCACTGTGTTCCTATTCTAAGCAAGGGATTGACTAGTATCACTTATTTTGCCATAGCTATTTTACTTCTTGGTAACTAGGAAATGTGATTAGCCTGTATAATTTAATGATTCCCATCCTGTTTTCTGACAGAAGCACAAACATCCCAATCTGAGCTTGAAGAACATCTCCTGCTAGACCCAGGGAATGCCCTGCGATTGTTCTGTGACACCAACCACAGCAGCACAATTAATTGGTATCGTGAGCAGGAGCGCTTGTTGCCAAGAGGCAAAATTCGTATGGTAGGAACTGTGCTGGAAGTTTCTGATGTGACATATGAAGACTCTGGACTCTATATCTGTGTGGTCAGAGGAACTGGCAAAATCCTTAGAAGATTCTCCATATCTGTTGTTGGTAGGTAAACTGAACACTGTGAGGAAACTTTTACTAGTGGAATTCTGTGTAATATCTCTTTTAATAGATTTTTTTTTTTTTTCTCTCACTAGCCTACAAATCATTTACCTTTTGTTAATGGTTTTAGTCTCAACCCCTTTCAATGCTATAGCCTTTGAGGCATTTTAGAGCTGTGTAATTATACACTGTTTAATACGAATAGTAGGCTCCAAAAAATAAATCTTTGTACATATACTATATTGATCACTTGGCAGATTCATTGGCATCTGGTGATGAAGAAGACGATGAGGATGGCCGTAGGGAGGACTCGCAAGCCAGCAATGAAGAGCCTGTGTACTTCTACCAAGGTGAGAGAGGGCTTCTGTATCCCTTGATAATTGGTAGTTTTAATGGTTTTCCGTCCACTCTTGTTAAGACCATAAAATGCTACAAATTAGGCACTGGACAGTTCTGATCTGCAGTTCTCTACATAACAAAGACTAGACTTTTTTTTTTTTTTTTTT
>JAKJJM010063907.1:0-11965 GCA_021901965.1 Pipa carvalhoi | reverse complement strand
CGCGAGTACCTCTGAAAAAAGTGCCTCTGCGCACAGGAAGGCTGACACAGGAAGGCAGGCTGGTAGGAGGGCTTACTTGTCAATCAAGTAAGCCCGCCTCCTCCCAGAGCTGCTACTGCCTTTCTATCCGACACAGGCTGCAGTGTCGAATTTGCAGGCACAGAGAAGGACTAGAAAAGACACAGACAGGTACATTTTTTTAAATAGAAGTGTATTACAAAAATGTTCCTATAGACGGTCTCTATTTTATAAGCTAATGTTGTTTGGAGGTGATAGGTCCACTTTAAAACATTACTGACACTTTGTTAGCTTTTTATTAAAGAAGAACTAAAGGTACCTACACACAAACACATATATAAGTAGTACACCTACCTGCCTCCTAAATGGTGGCGCTTCTGCTTGCCCCCTTATAAACACTGACAGTGCGAGTAACGCTGTAGCGCTTAGCGCTACAGCAGACAGATGGGACATTGAGGATGGGGGGGGCGGGGGTGACAAGAGCCAAGGGGATCTTGGTGAAGATATTGCGGCTCCCAGGGCACAGTAAAGTCGGGGTCTGTACTGCACTGTGCCTGCACCAATCGCTGCTGCAGTGGGCTTCTCTGTACTGCTGTCAGGTAAGTAACACATGGTTAATTTTTTTTTTTTAACCTTTAGTTCTTTAATAAAGTAACAACCCTATAATAACGATCTAAATGTGTTTTAAAGTGTATAGTATAAACTGTCTTTATTTGTCATTGGGAAAAACTTATCTTTTGATGATTTTTTTTTTTTTTTTTTTTACTTCCACAAGAGGGAGCTCCTTTTTTTTCCCTATGTGCTATTAATAATGTATTTTATATTCCTGCAAGTGGACTAGTTCAGTCCATTCAAAGATAAAGCAGAATAAATACTTGAAGTTTCCATTTTGCCTGTTTGCAAAGTTTAGGAATTACATTTTTGTTTAATAGTTCCCAATAGGAATCTCAGCAGTTATGTCATGCTGCAAATTTATTGGCAACACTTTTTTTTCAATTGATGTTTTCCCAAAGTGCCGTTTCCATTCAAGTCTTTGAGGGTCAAAACAAAGACACAACTGCAATATTTGCAAGCAAGTGCAATTGGCTGTTACCCCATTTATTTTAAACAAAGGTTTTGTGTGTCCTATCTGAGTGCTTAAAGACCCTATCATCACTGCCTGGACACTGATCACATCAGTGCATGTTAGGTTGTGCTCACACATGCACACAAGACACAGACAGTGCGGAGGGGTTCCTATGTCCTGCTGCATCACTCTTAGGGTGAAATTTACTGAAGTCGAAAACTATTTTTTATTTATTTATTTTTTTACTTTTTTTGGCCATTTTTCGCTTTGAAAACAGGCAAAAATGTAGAAAATTACATTTTTGCCCATTTCTTGCCCATTTTTACTGTGAAAAATAGGGACGAAAACGTAATTTTTTACCTTTCCACCCGTTTTCGTAGCAAAAAATTCGAAAAAAATTGTTTTTGACTTTAGTAATTTTTGCCCTTAGAGTTTAGGCTGCTTACAAGTCTAGTTGTTAGTTTCTTGTTAATTCAGTGAGGTAAAAAGAGCACAGAGCATATCTGGAGAAAAGTACCTCCCTCCCTAGCTGTTATAAAGTGAGGCACCTTCTTTCCTGAACAGTGATTTTTCACTACCTACGATATATGTTCTCTTTGAAGTTTAATACTTGATTTGTGTTTGTTTGAGTTCATGTTCCTTGTGGTTGCAGCCATCTTTTATCTGCTATATAACTAATTACGATCAGCTATGTTTCTTTTCTGGATATTATTCTCCTATAAGTAAATGGGCTACTGTATCACTTTAGTCAGAAAACAGTAGGTGTTGGCAACATCACTCCTGGATTTTAATCTTACTTTATGATTTTATCAGTATTCATTATGCTACAATAATGTCAAGCTTTTGGTTATGCTAATTCTGTTGTTGCAATGTTGCTTTATATTTGCTTTGTTCATCTTGTGAACCTGATCTGCAACCAGTGTCTGCTACATATGGAGGGATATTTATATACGCACTCAGACGTCTGTAAAAGCACAAAGATGCTGCAAAAAAACTGGAGAGTATTATGTATTCAATTTGCAGGGGTAGTACATGCAAGAATCCTGCTCCCGGTAGGAAACATCAAGGTTGGCACTATTAGCTTGATATGTTTCTACTGTGTACAAGTAGTTTTATACCAAATAAAATATATTAACACGCCAGGAGGCAAATAGGGTACCAAATACAGGTCTGTCAGGTTACTCACAGCGTCATGTTCCGACAGGCCAGTCCAAAACTGCATAATTTAGCGGCGCTTTATTATTAAATACATACATACTTTCCTTTGTGATCCTGCTTGCATTAGAGAATAAGGAAAAATTATAAACTTCATTTCTTTTCCCTGTTCTCTTTACCCTTTCCTTGGTAATAATGCATATTAGGTAGCTTTCCAAAGTGTTCATTTTAGAGTAGAGTGCAACAAGAAAAAAACTAGATAGAGAAGGAATGTTGACTTGCAGTGGTTTGGTGACTGCAGTGAAATGCCAGCTGTCTTTTAGACTTGTGTCTGCAGAGGGCTCCATTTTATCATAAGAGAAAGTAGATTAACAAAGAGCACTCTGTTTTCTCTGGTTCCTGGTTCTCTGGCCTCTCTAACAGGGATCTTTACTGTCTACTGTGAGCAGGCCTTGTGTTTTCCCAAGTTGAATCACGTTCCACACACAGCTTGATGCCAAGCACCAAATTTGTCATAAGGTCTTCTAATGTGAAAAACTGCAGCTTGCAAGGTAAACCTTAACCAGCATGAAAACAAAACAAACAATTGGCCTGCTAATTCTTACTAGAAGGCCTTTGGCGCCTCAGCATTTCTTAATGAAGAATGTATATACCATTGCCAAACCAACTAATAAATTGGCAAAAATCCTAGGTTTCTCCTTTCTTTTCATAATACTTTTTGCTGTAATTGGCTATGTGATTCTTCTTTGCTATAAAAGATACTACATTAGATTCCCGGCTTCTTACTTTATATATCCAGTATTTGTCATTTTGCTATATTTAATTGCTGTAGAATTATCTGTTTATTTTTGTTTCCTCAAAAGTTTTTCTTCCATTTTATTTTTGAGCAATAGACCTCTATTCCTCCAGTTTACCTTTTACGCCTGCCAATTTTTAGATGTGTACTAGACCGTTTTCAGTTCAAGTACCCATAGGTTACACACATCACTGAACAATTTAACAATACAGTTACAGTACAAGCATGGGAGAAGTGCTCAATAAAATTCAGGTGAATTATAAGCATAGAATTGCAAAAATACATTTCTTCTCATTAAGAAGTGATTGAAATAACAGGGTGGAAATCCCTGCCCCAGCCATGTACTACAGCTTGCATGTGATATGTATGTGATACAACAATAAAAGGCTGACATGAATGCATTCATCGTATGTGTAGTAACAACAACTTGGAATGAATCGATGTGAGATTATTAGTGCTGCTTATTTGTATCTCTTTAAAGGTGTATTGTGCGGTTTTCTACACTTAGAACTGATGCAGTTGGTTTACCTAATGTGCAAACTACAATGCAAATTCCAAAAAGTGTTAGCAATAATGAGATTAGTTGCAGCTACCAACTACAATGTGACTAAACTTTGTAATTGCATTAAAAGTTACATTGTGAATGTCCTAATTCTGGTTACGAATGCTGTGATTCGATCATTTGAACCGAGGAGCAAACAACTGAATCATCATCATTTTGGCCACACATTTGCCACTGTAGCCACATTTGGTCAATATTTTTGGATTTTATAGTGTGGACAGTCATCCAGAGATCAGATCACTCAGTGGTATTCACTATCCTGACTTATAAATTATACTTCAGTAAAATCAGTAAACTTTCCCAGTAAACATGGGAAGATTGTCCACTTGTCTGTAAAGCAGCAAATTCAGTAATATAATTGTTTATTTGAACTGCATATAGTTATTTTCACCTATTAGATCGACTGTTCATGCTGTTATCAATTTAAATTCAATAACTTGTTTTATGTGTAGTCTAATCTTTTCTTGGCCCCAGATCTCCTCCTGAACTCTCTTCTTGCCTTTCCAGCCAACAGTGCTGAAATGTGTGCCTTTCAGAGTATTTTTGATATTGTCTGAGTTTGATATAGCTATTGGCCAGATACTAACTATGTATAAACCCAGACATAAAGCAGAACAGATATTCTGTGCTGCTGCAGAATGAAAGGAATGACTGTGTCAATAGTATCAAGAAAGATGTTCCCTTCTACAAATGCAAAATGTGTATGTTTAAAACAAAAGCAATTCACTTTTTTCCTAATATGATGCCACTCACTGCAGTGGGTATACTCATTGGAGTACAGGGAACTGGCCTGTAACACACTCAAACACCAGCTTTTTGTTTTATCTGCTTCCAGCAGTTGGGAGACAGGCTACAATTGTCCAATAAAGCTCAAACTTAACCCAGATGACAATCTGTGGATCAGGCTAAGGTCTGATCCATTTACCAAGGGACTCTGTACCTGTGTGTATGTATATGTAAATATCATTTTTTATAAAATATTCATTTTATATTACATTTATACGAGATTAGATGCCACTCATTCTTTACAGAGAAGAGCAATTAATTGGTATATTAAGTAGTAGTGTTTTTTACTATATATGTCTGTGTATATACACTAACATAACATACGTTTTGCAGTGCTAAAAATCAAGTGATGTTCTACTACTATGTTTAGCAATTAAAATTTAGAAAATATATCAAAGCAGAATAAAAAGTAACCTTTTGTGTGAGGTTTTTGTTGCTTGAATATGTCAGTCACTGAATAGAGCAACAGGCCTGTTGTAGCAAGACTAATGTTTTTCTTTGAAATCCCCAGTTTTATGCTGTAAGTAAATGCTAACGGAAGTGTTCGACTAATAAGGACAACAGTGAAAAGAATTTGAGCACTGAGAGAAGTCCTGACTTTTGCTAATAATAGGTTTCTTTTGAAGAAAAGGAAGTTAAGCAGTTCAGGACCAGCCGGCTTTGAATTATAAGGATGAAACTTGTCTGATATTATCAGCTGGGTGGAAAATGTTTGTCAGAAGACTGAGGAACACTGTATATGTATTCATATGCATTCAATGTTGTCACTTTATGGCTGGGATGGGCAAATACAGATACGGTCCTAATAATGTTTGATTATGGCAAGTGTAGACTTTTTTGGAAGGTTTTTAGTTACAGTTAATTTAGCTTTATTCCTCTAGTCTTAGGTAATTTCTGTTTTGCAGTAAAAGGGTCATTAAGGAGAAGGTTTTAATAGTTGAGCAAAAGTTGGTAGACTCAATATTCTTATAATCAAAGTCTCACCAAAACACTTCAATTCATATTCCATTATCTCTCTCTTCTAGAAATGAATAACTGTCTAATCTTCAAAACTACATTCTGAAAGTAGCTGTGATATGTGGACTGTCATTTTTATGACTTCCTATGGACTTTGCCCTTAGTATCATAACAGCATGCCAGTGTCATGCACATGATGCTCATAACATACTGACCACTATATGATTCTTAATATGACATTAGATATTAACACTACATGGGCTTGCCAAGCTTAGTGCAGACTTCTGTACATAGTTCAGACATAAAGATTAAGCAGTGAGGCCCTGCAATTAAATTAGAACTAGATTTTCTCTTACATAATCCAGTAATGAATAAAGTTTAAACGAATGCACAAATTGTAAGCAGAATATATAATTACGTAACATTTAGGATGGTATCCATGTTATGTCAAAGGTGGTTATTTCAAAATGCATTACTCTCAATTGTGTAGGACAGGTGTTGGTGAACAGTGCTGGAAAACATGAATGCCTGAATTTTAGCTTCTCTTTGATAGTCTTTGAATCACAGAACTATCCTGGATGCCTGCTAGTTATGGATAATGAATGAGTGTGATTAGTCTGTGCCCTGCAGCTTTTAAACAACATCTCAACCTTTGAACACTGGTGGAATGCTGGGAGCTGTAGTCTACAACTGCGGGAAATCTGTAGTTCGGACATCCCTGGCATTGCATAACCAACCATAATCTGCATGTTACTTTTTTTTTTTTTTGCAGTTACTACGCTGCCTTTATTATTACAAGCATGAAAGTACTCTGTTTTATTTATTTTGTAAGATGGAATATGCCCGTGTAAGAAATACCCACAGTTATTGTGTTATAATGTCTTGATGTGAAAAGCTTTAATTTAAAGAGGGAACAAAAGAGAATGAATAATACAATGGCTTGCTTTGCACAGTATGCCGTGGACGCTTTAGTTAATGTATGCACACCCACTTAACAACACATATGGCTGCAGTGTCACCGTAATGACCCAGCCAACATCTGGTGTGTATACACTGGATTAAATAGGATGCTTTGCTAGAAGGAGAAGAAAAGGGAAGCTATAATTGATGCATGTGATGTTGGATGCGGAAATAATTTTTCTAATCTGCTATGAGGATAAGCCCTGATTGTTCTGTGACCATAAAAAAGCATTTACTGTGCCACTTGCTCCGAAGCATGGCTTATTGCTTTGTGCTATGAAATGTTTCCCACTTGACAAAAGAACTTGCAGCCCTTGTGTTTTTATTGTAAAGTTACTTTGTGCAAATGTGCACAGGTACTCCAACAACAGAACATGGCAATGACAAATATTTAGTATGTATTATAGCGCTTACTCATGGCCAGGGCTGTGGAGTTGGTAAGCCAAAGCCCGACTCCAACTCAGACTCCTCAATTTCCCCTAACTCCGACTCTGGCTCCGACTCCACAGCCCTGCTCATGGCAGTAGCTGAATTATTTCTGTTTTTACTATGTTATTATCAACTAATCGCACTCTATTTAGCTCTCAATGTGCTGGTAAACAATGATTTAAAAGTGCATCTACATGGGCACAGGTATGTCAGTAAAGATGTGCGCTTTAGCAGATGACTGACTGAGCTAGCAGTGCTATTAACATAGAAAAAAAAAACAAATGTGAAAAGCTGGTTTGTTTATCAACCTAGCTGGGAATGTGTCTGCTTGGATTCCATGGACCACCAACAGGTTTGGATTTAGTGATATTTCGACTGATTTTTCTGCTTTGTTCCACAACTGTCCCTGGAAAGCTGACCTGTGTCAGAACTGTGTTTTGAATTTCCATTTTCATACTTAAAAGCTTAAAAGCAAAAAATAAAATTCCCCAAATACATTTATAACCACTATATAATCAATCTGTGCTTCCTAAAAATTTTTAATTCTGTCTATAAGTATGATATTTAGCTTTAAAATTTTGACTTTCTAGGGCACCTCATGAATGTGTATTATCTAAAGCAACATAGAAAGCAATGGGACTTAGTGAGGTCTTCTTGACAAACACACGACCTCCAATGATCCCAGGAATACACAGCAATGCAATGTCATTAATTTCTACCCTTACATTGTAGTGCATTACTGCTAAGCTGAGCTAACCACTAAAGGGATGCCCAAGTTTTAGGCCACGGCCACACTGGCTGTTTTGTAGCTGAGCTTGAAAAATATTATTCCTTGTTTCCTATAGGATAATTCATACAAGGCTATTTTGTTTTGCACCATAGTCAATAATTAAATACAGTTCAGCTACAAAACAGCCAATGTATTGCTGGCTTTAGGATTACAGTTGATACAGAAATTAAAGGACCGATAATGACAGAAAATAAAATTTCTTATTTGTGTTGATATGGCAGTAAAAATGTTATCTTTGAAGTTTAATTTGTATTGTTTTTCAGCTGAGCTCAGTCTCCATTTTCTCCTGTCAGATAATCCACTCAGGCTGTTGAGTTTTGCACCACAGATAACAATGAGTTTAATCGAAAAGAGCTCAGCTGAAAAAAAGCTAGTGTTATCCCAGCCTTAATTAATATGTACTATCTACAGTTTCATAGCAAACATTTGGAGTAGGCAGGGGTTTGTTTACCTTACAGGTAGAAGATGGCTGCAATCCCAAGGAAGATGAAAAAAAACAAAAACCTCCAAATTATACAAGTCAAGAATTCAACTTTAAAAATAACATTTTTAATAGTACTATGTAGGAATAACCGCCATGCCGTTCCAAATGGATTATTTAACTTTTTCTGCATTTACTGGTCCTTGAAATGCATAGCCAAGTTATGGCACAGTGTATAGTTTCGCCAGGCACAATATGGATTCCTACCTAGTTTAAGTTTGGAAAGGCTGGAGCTTTAAGTCCCCTAACATATATTTAAACCTTTCTGACTGTTGCAGCACGTGGAAGGAATGATTTTTATACCAGTCACATTAGCTCTGGTAAAAAGGCATACAATTGAAATCTTTGAATATGAATTTGGGCTATTAATAACAGCAGAAATAAGCAAGAATATTCCTTTTCACAATATATGTTTCTTTATTAGCCAAGAAATAAATGAATCCTCAGAAGAGCAAACAGTTGATCAAAGAACAAGTATAAAATGATAGGGTTCCCAGTAGCCTTTGTTATAGTCGGCAGATGTCACAAATGCTGTGGTGAAGGTCTGTTTATTTCTCTGCTCAGGAGCTACAAGCGACTGTTAACGCCACAGATACTTTTACCAGTGTTCCCAGGGATTCATATTATTGACAAGGGCAAGCCACTCTTGGATTTATATGTCAGAACTCTTAAAGAATAAGCTCCACAGTGAATTATTGTTGTCTAAATACAAATATTCTTACTTTTATCATTTGTTCTATAATTAATCAATAGCAAAACTTACTTTGAATATTCTATTACAAGACTTTCCTTGCATTGTTCTCTGAGAAAGACTTAGAGTTCAGGTTTGCTTTAAATGTATAACATGATGGCACTAAAAATGCTAAGATAGGATGTAAATACAAATGATCTGATATACCATGCAAATGACACTATGGATCTCTTCATTTTTCTAGTTCAAGATAAAATGAAAAGAAAAGCTGGGTTCACCTGTCTGTTATAGTCTAATGTAAACTCCCACTGTTCTAAAGTGTTTTTGTCATTATGCTCACAGTCTGCAGTAACGTATGTGGGCAAAAGCTTGTTGTAAATGTGAAACAATTCTTCGCTTCCTTATTGCAGTAAAAGATGTACTGTCATTACCCATTTTTTATAATTGAGTTTTATAAACAAGCTTAAATGCTTGTGTTATGCCATAAATCCTGCTTTCATATGACATATTTGAAACTTTCACTGATTATCTCACTTATTGTTCTACGAAAAAAATTTCAGTACAAGAACATGAACCTTTCCAATAAAGGATTTTTGATCTTGACTGGATCTTGTGAAACCAATGTGTAGATTTTCATTCATGGTATGGGGATGTGTGCTTGATCAGACTACATGACAAATACATTCAGAAACATTGTTATTATGACAGATACATTTAATATTGGAGTGGAAGGTTACATAGAAACAGAAACTATAGCTATAAAGTTTCTAAATGTACCAGTTATTTCAATACAATAGCAGTGTAATGGATTTATTAAGTGACAGTAACCAACCTTCCATTAACCTACCTCATGGCAGATAATGGGAAAATTGAGATATATACGGTAAGGTAATACATATCCTTTAAAATGCCCTTATATTTTTAGTCGGAGCCCAGGACTTGGAAGAAAGTCTGGAATGAAAGGGCCCATTTGTCAGTACCATTGGCACATATTATGTTCTTCTCGAGCAAAAAATATTTAATTACCTCTAATGTATTGCTTGACTGATTTTTTATGACTATTAAAGAAGGGCATAAAATGTGTTAAGGTGAAGAAAACTGAGGTTACGTCATTTTTCTGCAGTAGTTTATAGCTTGCATTTTAGAAGATGGTATAGTTTTTGACAACTAAGACACTCCTAATTAATGCTAAAGAATGTTTTTGCATTGTCTGAGACTATTGCACACATACTGCATTATTGCATTTATGTTTCGTTTATTAGTGCTAAGAAAACTTCTGCTTGCTCTTTATGTATTGTAGGTAATCACTTGACAGTTGCCTCCTCTTGCTCAGAAAGCAAGTGGATTCATGTTTTGTTGTGTGGTCTATAATCCCAATAACCTCTGTGGCTGCAGCTTGCTGAAAACGATCATATACTGCACATTCAATAGTATTTTATTCAAATAACTAAGAATACAGAATTCTAATCAATGCCTCTGAATTTCATGGAGGAGATATGGAAATGTGAGGTACTGATAACCCAGGATATTTATAGTGAGATTAATATTTAACATTTAAATTTGTTGGACAGTTTACACTTTACATTATGATTAAGTCCTACAGAGCTGACTGTAATATACCTATTTTCTGTGGCCATCTTGTTTTCATCATTTGTCAGCAAAAGCACCATTCAATCTCTTGTCTCTGACGGTTGCATTTTAGATCATTTCCACCAAAAGTTTTATTAATAAATTCAGATAATGGATTTTTGAAGTTATGATGTTACCAAATGAATTGTAGCAAGACTGCATTAGATTGTTAGCTTTGATTATTTGTAAATGAGACTGAGTGAATTTTCTGAAGTTCCATTGAAACAAACCCAGTGATAGCATTGCATATTGCTATCATTCTGATATCCTTCTGTTCTCTTATGTTTTAGTGGATAATCTAGAAAGTTTCTGCTGTTGGTGTTTAACGTGTCCTGTTTGGTTTCACTCCAGAATTCTTACTGTGCTAATTACCATACAGCTGGCCAGTAGAATAGCGAGGGACGCATGCAAAAGCTGCCCTGTCTGCATGTATAAGAAGCTGTCTTGCAAATTGGACATTGGCAGATGGAGCATGTGTTTGAGCTGGTCTGTCTTTCTATTGATAGCAGCCTGTATTAAAAATCTTTCTGAGAAAGTGTTAGGTCAACCCCCATGGATTCACAACCGAGGAGGTGTTAGCTTTTTGTAGACTTCTTAAATAATATGTATTCATACCCTTAACCTCACAATGTGAAATTTCTGCTTTTCTAAGTATTTTCTTATGTGTAGGTAATTTACTCACACTTTTACCAATAAAAGAGAAATGACTTGCTACTCAGAGATTATCCACTGAAATACACATACATATTGTGAGTTGGATCCTTTTGACTACTGATCTCAAAAGCAAGTTTTTTTTTCCTTATTTCAGAGTTTGGTGTTTTCTAATATGTTATGCAATATATACATGTGCTAATCTTTATGCAGATGCACCCCAAATATTATAAAATTGTGTAGCAAAGTTTATGGAAAAGGTGATTAGTAAAGAAGTACATTGTAAATCACCATCTCTCTGTCAACGCTCACCAGGGCTTAGAAGTATTTTATAATATTAGTTCTTGGAGAAATGTTTTGGTTCCTCATATGAAGGAACCTGAATCCATGTCAAGATTGAAATGTTGCTCCTATTTCGTTTTAGTTTACACATAACAGGGAAAAAGGGAGGAACCTGCAAACAAAAGTCATTTATTATAAACTTCACAATTCCTGACGACAGCCTTGCAAAGACTGAAACAGATATACTTATGTGAAGATTATAAAGAGTGGCTTTTGTTTATAAATTGGTATTTGGTATTGTATTTATATAGCGCTGATATATTAGGAATAAATATGATATATAATAGGAAGAAATCCTATTCCTCCCTGTTTCTGGTAGATTTATATCTATCCATCTGATACACAAATACACTACCATTCAAAAGTTTGGGGTCACCTAGAAATTTCCTTATTTTTTAATATTAAAATTTAAAAAAATTTTTTTTTACATTAAATGAATCCGAAATACACTCTATACATTGTTAATGTGGTAAATGACTATTCCAGCTGCAAATGTCTGCTTCTTAATGCAATATCTAGAAAGGTGTATAGAGGCCCATTTTCAACACCCATCACTCCAGTGTTCTAATGGTACATTGTGTTTGCTAACTGTGTAAGAAGGCTATTGGATGTTTTGAAAACCCTTGTGCAAGTATGTTAGCACAGCTGAAAA
>JAKJJM010063880.1:0-12195 GCA_021901965.1 Pipa carvalhoi | reverse complement strand
CAACTCTGTAACACGAGAACAATAGCTGCTGTTTGCTATTGGTGTAATTAGTGTGTTGACCTTTTGTCCTCACTGGGAAGCAGGAGATTTACAGATTAGATAACCGTTCACCGTTAGTCACATTCCACATTAGACAAAAAATGTCTGCCTAGTACGGGAGCTTATCAGTGCTGTGTACTTTATTATCAAGCTTCAGATGAAACAAGTACAGGGATGAATGGGTTCACATTAAGGTATAGTACAACATATGTAAAGATGTAATTTGACTATAGTACTCCTTTAACAATTTGGCCAACTAGAAAATGGAGCATTTTACTTTAACTGCATAGCAGTAAGACTGTAATTATGAATCCGATGATATAAAAACTATGACAAAGGCAAATTTATGGGCACTACATAAAATCTTTAACTTTCCTATCTAATTAATTAATTATACTATCAAATTAAAAAGACTAACTAAACATGCTATTACTTACACAGGATCTATATATATATAAGTTAAGATAGACTGGTCGTGTTAGTCGACAGATGCAAAAAAGATGAGTATTGCGATACTTGGTGATACCTTTTTTATTGGACTAACGGTCAATTTAAATAGACAAGCTTTAGAGAGTTCTATACTCCCTTCATCAGGTCAGGCAGTAAAACTAATGAAGGGAGTATAGAACTCTTGAAAGCTTGCACTGGTTATGGAAACACTGTGGGCCAAATTCCGTAAGTGGACGCTCTGTTTGCCTGTTCTTGAAGTGCATAAAGCGCGTCCACGACTATTTCAGAGGCCGCGCCTCATGCACTTTGGGGAAACGCCTTCGCAAAGGCATTTCCCTAGAAGTACGGAGCTTACGGAATCTTGCCCTGTATATGATGCACTCTCCTTGCACTGGTTATGGAAACACTGTATATGATACACTTCCCATGCTGTAAAATTTCAGAATTAGCCATGAAGAAATTGTTAGAAAGTTACTTTAACGTTTATGCACATAATCAGTAATAATCAATTTCAAATAATATTAATTGCAAAAACTAAGAATCAATACAGTCCCTAATATGGCCATAGCTATATATTGTTCATTTAAGTATTTGTATTACTTGTAAAATGTAGACTTTATTTGAAACCATTTAATGCCCACTTATTCAGAGAGAATGCTTTACAGCTAAATATTAACAGCTAGAAGTGACTGATTTCTATGCATCTTCAGGGGAAAACCTCACCAATATGTCACAGCTCAACTACTTGTTGATTAAAATAAAGAGAATAAAATAAGACAAACCTTTGAATTCTTGTTGTTAGTAGATCTAAAGTAATTACTTCCAGTAATAATATTTAGCCTGTTGCACATGGGCGTCCACAGAACCAACTCTTAGGGGGGACAGGGCATCACCGTCACATAATGGATGGTGGCAGTTGTCCATTAGGCAAATAGGCAGGATAGAGAGGTATATTAGGAGGATAGGACTACTACTGATGTGCTCCATTTGGTTCAGATGCTGTGGACACCCATGCTGTTGCAATATAGCTAGTAATCTATAGTTTCTGAAGACCAAAACTAAAGTTTCAGTTCCAATGCAGCTGAAAATTGGCACGCTAAACATCTATATTCATCTCTGAAAAATGTGAAAACTGACATCTGAACGACAAGCATTTTTAAAGTTTTTAATGTGCCATTAGGTTCTGTTTTAAATTTTAATTAAATAATTTAAAATTGGATCTGGTTGAGGTTCAGTTAAACAACACAAGGCACTCGACTGTATAGCAAAGTGGAGAGATGCTCCTTGATATGATCTAAACTCCAATGACAAGAAATTAGAAAATAATTGTAAAATATTGGCATATTGTGCAGGAGGATGTAATTGTATGGTAGATTGTTTCAGAATCTCCTAATTTTTTTCAAACATGAGAGATGATACATGAAGATAGAATTATTAGAAGAGATTTGTCTCGGAAAGGTAGAGGAAATTTTAAAAATGGTAGAAAGAATGGCACCTTCCCTTGTACCAACTGCCAGCACTGTTCTGATATTATACCAATTGATGTTGTTCAACATTCTCCAAAATTACATTGGCAAATTTTGAAAAAAGGTGGTGGCTGCTCTGGGGGAACCTCTAAAGAGAAAATTGCTTCAGCGTGAATGCCTTTGGATACCTAGATTGTAAGCTCTGCGGGGCAGGGACTTCCAACCTCTTGTGTCAACCACAACCTGGAACTTAAAGTGTTATATCCTTGTGATATTTTACTTGTATTGTATAATGCACTTTTCCCATGTCTGTATTTTATTTGTATTGCTGAATTGTACAGCGCTGTGTAAATTTGTGGTGCTTTATAAATAAAATTACATACATATGGGTAATTAGAAAGATGATATGATACTTTATTTGGACTAATAGTTCATTGTTTAAGACAAGCTTTCGAGAGATATTCCCGTTTCATCAGGTCAGAGCAGTACCATTTATGTGCTATGATTGGATATGGGTGTCACATACCTATAAACCAAAAGGTCTGAACGAAGAATTTTATCTGACTTGCTTTCTGTAGAATGTTGTCTCATTTGGGTATAAGTGAGAAAAAGTTACTTTGAGTGGGCATTTGTTTTTGATTTGGATTAAGTAAAGAGTAGGCAAATAACATATTTTTTAATCAATGTTATTTATTAATGAATACATGTATTGCCAGATAATAATCCTTTTATATTTATGGGTATTGGTTATTGTATTGAACTAACAATAGCAGCTAAGCAGTTTGCTGCCACAACAACTAGGCTTGGGCTCTCCATTAAACAACTTTAAATGCTAACAGTTTTGATTAATCCCAAATAAGACATGAATACTATAACTGTCTATCTACAGTGTTAACTTGAGGTTATTTACTTGATAAGCACCAATCATCATGCAGAAAACTTGAATCCATCTAATCATTCTAATTTCTGCTACAAATTCAACGCTCTAGCCTTTATAGCGATGTTAATTATGTGATGTTTTTCTGGGGGATCAATTTTATTGATAAGTGTCAAGGAGTATATTTTAGAAGGATAAAAAACATAGTTCAAATAAAGGAAAACACTGTTATACTTTGGGAAGCACCATGGTAGATCAGTGGCCCAGTAGGTGTAGCTTGAAAACACAAATTACATTATGTTTTGGTGAAGGGCTTAATTTAGGGATTGACAGCGCACAGTAATAGATAGAGTTAGGGTCAAAAGGGGTGGGGGTAGAGTTTGCCAATTACTGCTTTACCTAGAGAATTTGACAATGTACCCAGAGATTTTCTGTTTTCTTTGCTTAGAAAGTTACCATGGTCATGACCGCTTGAACAGAAAGCCTCTATCAAGGTACAACAAGGTACAACTTTATATATTTTTTATTATCATAGTTTTTTACCCACCGATTATTGTGATGGAGTCCTGAAGAAAGGTACTTGGTGCCTGTGAGCTCTCCATTTGCGCTTGTCCCACCGACAAAGAAGCAGCATTTTAAAAGTTCGTCTGAATGAACGGTTGCAGAGTGCATAGCACATGGGATTGACTGTACTATTAACATAGCAGAGCCAATAACCCAGCTCCCATAATGTTCTTGGAACACAATCCTGACAAAATGTTGATACAAGCACCATTATATTGTAAGGGGTCCATGTTAAAATAAAAGCCAATAGAATGGCACTTAGTGTCTTTGCTGCCTTCTTTTCTTTGATAAGAGAGTTGCTTTTTCTTTTTCCATGGCAGCTTTTTTCCAACTTGGCTTTGATGGCTGTTGATGGGAGAGCAGTGATCTGTGATTTGGATGACTGTTTTGGCACCTCACGTTTCCCATCGTTGTTCTCCCCCTCATTATTTCCACGCCCAAGGGTGTCATTAGAGCACCTTGAGCCTTTAGGTGTCCCTACCACAGAGCTCACCATGGGAAGCCGTATAACTGCTGAGCAAATACTTTTCATTTCATATGGACGATCATCTACATCAGAAGAGGAAGAGAGGGAGTCTGCAGAGGCAGCATCTTCCATGGTATTCCAACTGCCATTACTCCGATGTTCTGGATAACTTCTGAGGGATGGATTAGAAGCAAGTTGACGAGGGAAACAGCATACACGCTTAACCTTTGGTGCTGCTCCTGGCACTCTTGATGATTTTTCAGATTCTCCAGCTCCACTACTACTAACACCACTTCTCACACTACCTAGGGCCAATGGACGTGAAATATGATCTGTGCCTGAACCTTGCAACCCTGCCAATTCTTTACTTCGATTTTCTGTTTCTCGGTACACCCTCCAGTAGAGTATAATCATGATGGTAACTGGTAGGTAAAAAGCAGCAATGGCTGTTCCAAAAGTGATGATAGGCTGAGAAAAGAATTGTATGAAACACTCGTCAGGTTTTACCGTTCTCTCTCCCACAATGTACTGCCAGAAAATTATGGCAGGTGCCCATAATATAAAAGAGATAAACCATGCCATGCCAATCATAACAGCAGCTCTCCTTGGTGTTCTCTTAGCCCTGTATGTCAGTGGTCGGGTTATAGAGAAGTAGCGATCAAAACTGATGATAAGAAGGTTCATTACAGATGCATTGCTTGCAACATAATCTAGTGCCAGCCACAGGTCACAAGAAACAGGACCAAGTGCCCAACGCCTCATTACGATATATGTAGTATATAAGTTCATGGATATTGCACCAATTATGATATCAGCACAAGCCAGACTGAGCAAGAAGTAGTTATTGACTGTTTTCAAATCACTGTTAACTTTAAAGGCTAGCAGAACCAGGACGTTCCCAATAACAGTCACCAGAGAAAGTGTACCAGTTGTAATAACAATAAGGACCACCTCCCACACTGCACGATCAAAGTTTTCTGTAATATTGGGGGTCAGTGGAGTAATAGTAGTATTATTCATGGTTGAAGGCCACTGGGTCACCATTTCTTGCCTAGCATTCTGATGCAGGGCCAACATATATTTTCTTTTTCTTGAAAAACCAAGGAGTGAATCCCCTTCACAAAAAGTTTCTGAGGCCTTTATATGCCACACTAAAAATCTGAACAGAAGAGAAAATACATATTATCAGTTTGGGATTTGGCAAGAGACATACACAACATACTTTTATAAATAAATGTATTCATGACAGAAGTTTTACATCTTAACAGGAAATAAAAGCCTTGCTACATACCCCAGATGACCCTCAAGAAAATACATAAACTTATTTTACTTTTCCTAATCAATTTATTCTTTTTTCTTTTGTTTCATACATTTTTTTAATTTTCTTGATTTTCTTTCCTTTAATTTAATTTATGGAATTTCTATTTTGAATCACTGACACCAATCCTCACGATCTGACCATCTTTCTTTCACTTTAATATCTTAAATACACTTCACCTCATAACAAATATCTTCCCATATCTCCCTTTGCTTCTCACCCTCCTCTGTTTTAGCTACATGTGTCTCTGTAATCCCTAACTAAATAAAACTAGATTTATAATCTCTCTTGTTTGATTGTTGGAGGAAGGAGTTGTGTTGGGATCACCCCCCCTCGTTCCAGGACAAGAAGAGGAGATAGATATAACTGGTTGAACGGGGTTTACCAATTTTTAAATACAAAATGTAGAAGGTAAGTGCAAATCAAGAAAACAACGAAGGAAAGGGTAATAAGCAGCTGGATTTCAGAATGCAAAACATATGTCACCAGACCTGCCTATAGCACTTCCTTGTCAAACAGGAGCGGCTCTTAAATATCTGTACCATATAGCATGCCTTGGATTAGTAAATAGTGCCTTACCTGCTGGGAATGCAAATGTTACATTCTATTGATCCACACAACATGTCTAGAGTGACCGGGCATACCCATAATGCTTCTGAAACTCACTCTGTAGAAGTACATTGCGGAAGATTACTTCCTATATTATACATTTCCCATAACATCCTGCATTAAAAAGAAAGTGGCCACTTTACCTATATACTTATTACATAATGGCATGATCGTTAATAGGACTGTAATAGAAAGAGTACAGCAATGAACCATAAAAGAAACAATGAAGTGGGAGTCAGATTACCTTATTCTTATGGACATATGTAACATTATACAGGGCACCTATGCCTGTACCACGGGTTTAAAGTATATTATAGTTATACCGCCTGATAATTTCTTCTATGCATGGTATGTAAGATAATTATTTGTCTCCCTGTAACTAGGTAGTTTATAAAAACATCCTGTGTGGCAGCAGTAATGCAAACACATAAAAGTTTTTTTTTATCTGTCCCCTGTAAAAGGACCAGTAGTAACACAAAAACATAAAATTTCCTACTTCGATTGGCACGACATTTATTGTAAATACGGCACTTTTATCTTGAACTTATAAATGATATTGCTTTCTGTTTGTTTTTCATCATTACTGACAACAGCCATGTTCTACGTGTTTGTTAAGCAATCCCTTTATTTTCCCTGGTGCTTCAGAAAATATGTATTCAGAAGGTGTCACAGAAAGCACAATTTTTAAAACTAAGTATTATACTTTATATACAAAATTTAGAATTTTTGGAAGCAAATATTGAATGTATAGAAACAATTCATTCAGGCATTTTAATTTTTTGATGTTACAGATCTGTTCAGCCTGTGGTATATTCCCGGCAAGATCTACTCTATGTATCATAACTTCCAACAGACAAGTGAGAGTAATTTGCTATTCTTCTGACATATTTCTGCTCAATTAAAGAGCATTTCCAAACCACAAACAACTTGTCTTTGTATTTTTATTAGATTATTTTCTAATTTCCATGTATTACAAAATCAGTAATTTTGGCTGCAAATGCACTCTCTTACTCTCTTAACCTTACACTCTCTTTATACTCTGATAGATGTGATTTTTGATTGGCCAGGCACTGGTGATGTTATTTGTGACATCACCGGTGCCCCACCAATTTACCTTTGATTGGATGGGTGCCAGTAGGAAGCCCATTATGTAATATTGGGCAGGGGGAAAAACTGGACTGTCCCACAGAATCCAGAACACTTGGGGGGGTAGGAAATTAGTCAATTGCAATAAGTCTGGATGGCTATACTCTGCTCTAAGCTGATATGACTTTAAAATCAAAATTTTTAAACACGCAAATTATAAAAAGGTTGACTTTTCCATACACAGTTCTGGATTTAACTTTTGTAATTAATGAAGTATTAATAAAAGGGCTTTTTTCTGTCACCTGCTAGATAAAGCCTTGTGATATTTCCACAAAACTGTTCCCAAAATCTGCTACTTACTTACAAGTTCTGGCAGAGAAAGGGTTACACAACACTTGGCCCAGTTTAAGTAAATTCTTTCCTCCCCCTCCTTCTTCTGTGGTTAACCAGGTGATCTTGGGGCAAACAGCGATAGAAGACAGGTGTACACATTGCAGACACGCACACAGGACTGTTACTACAACAATCAGTCCTGCAGATCACTACACATAGCACAAGCCTTTTTAATATAGCCCAGCATTCTGTCACTCATGTTATCAAGATCTACAGAGCATTAAATGTCCACTTTCTTAACCCCTGGCCTCCGGAGCAGTGTTAACATTTACTTCAACTCAGGGGTGAATTTCAGCAGGCCCATTCAGGCCTCATTAATTAATACAACTGTTTCATTTTAAAACAACCATTAACTCACACTTTCCTATAGACAAATTAAATATAAAGTGATCTAGTTCCTCAATAATTAACCCCTATATCTTCAGTAAAAGGTCATAGTTAAAATACAAAACAATAAATATGGACATTATAGTTTACTTTCCTATTGTGTATGAAAATGTTATTTTATGGCCTGTGAAGCATGTCTGTTCAATCGGCTATAGGTGCACTAAACATTCTTAGCAGCATAGCTCCTACATGTCATTAAAGAGGGTGACATATGAAATGCTTAGCGTGCAAAGCTGTACTAAAATCTCTTCAAACCTTCATTAAGTATTTATCACCTTCTCTATGTTGGTGTGTATGTCAGTTTTGTTATGTTATGTAAGTTGTTATCAAAATAATATTTTAAAAATTGAGTTATAAATTCAATGTAAAGATTAAAAATGATGTGTATTCATTTATGTTGAACTAGCAATCAATGGCATAGAAGTCATGGTTTGTGGGCAGCTAGGGGCAATTGTGTGGCAGAACCTTGGTAGTATAGGTCCTGTGGCAACTGGATCTCTATAAGCCCAGTATTTTAGTCCTAATAATACCCTATTCCCTTATGGAAAAATATGCTTTGGTCTATGATATCCCTTTTGTTTATTGTTTCATACAAAGTTTGCCAGGATTAATTAGCATTCATACTAACTTCTCTCCTTGTTCTGCATATTTAAACGTTTCAAATTGTAGCTTTGTGGGAGTAACCCATCATATACACAGTTACTCAGTGGTGTAAAGTACCCAGATAGTCTATCACCTGACCTTACATGCCCAATCATGCAGCAACCCAGCCTTGCATGCTTAGCCTTCCATCAGTCCAGTAAAGAAGTCTGGCCATTTACCCATTAAAAGATAAGTCACAATTTAAAGAGAAATGTTCAAATTTGGATTGCCATGGTAGTTATTCTTACAGTTATTTAAGAATGTAATCTTTGAAGTTGAATTCTTGATTTTCATTTCCTTGCTGACTGTGGCAATCTTTAATCAGTTGGTTAAACACATCCCAATCTAGTTCTATTGTTTCCTATAAATCTTTAATAATTAATATTCATGAAGTGCCTCAAAAACCCAGTGAAATTAAAAGGAAATGTATTTTTAAAATATCAAACTTTTGTTAGGAAACTTTTAAAATGTTTGAAGCTCATCTTAAATATATACTAATGATATAAAGGTATTTGGAGCATTTCATGTGACTGTCCCTTTAATTCTCTTTATAGTGTTAAATTATCACTGAACTGCTCTCTCCTGATATGTTTCCTCCCTCTCAAATGCTCCCTCTTCATTTACCTTATTCTTTTCTCCTGCATTTCTCTACCGTCCAAACTCTTCCATAATCTTCTTTCCTTCAGGATTTCTTTCATTTGTTTTCTAGCTATCTCTCTTATGGCTTGATTCTCATAATTAGATTGGTTGTACATGAACTAGTTTCACTGTTTGTTGTTCTGAACATTGTTTGCTTTAATCTTGTACAAACTAATCGGTTTCAATAAAGGTAAAAAAGAAAAAAAGGTCAATCTCAGATACATTTTGAAATGTTAAGGACAACTGTGCTCAAAATGTGTGGTACAAATTGGGATTCTGATTGGGATTCTGTGAAGGTTTGCCATTTTGGCAAAAATAAAAATATGATGACCACTTAAAGGAGCAGTATTATCCTCTGAATTAATATGTATAAAATACATCTTTACACTGCATTATCTATGTTTGCAACTCTGTTTATAAATTATAATCCCATTTTATAGAATATTTTTATTAAAGAATTACTGTAACACTTGCATTTCAAAGTTTATTGACAACTTTGCTGGTTAAAATGTTAAATGCACCTGAAAATTAAACAGACATAATAAATGTATAAAAACAGACAGATAGATCCATTTCTAAAAACTGATAGACACACAGACAATCTTAAAAGAGACAAACAACATTTAGGTCCCAGTTGGTACCGTTAACACAGTAATTCCCTTTACAGATGCAGATATTTATATATAATGTTGAACAGCTTTTGGTACCAGCAGTGTTAGTTAGACTAGCCTACTAGGGGAATATCCCATCGGGGCCAGGTCCTTAAGTTTCACACTGCAGCTGTATGGCATATTTCTGAGGGCGGCATACGCCAAAAGAGGCAGGACACAAGAAAACCATAGATACCAAAAAGGAGAATGAAGAGACAAGAAGAAAATCTTTGATCTTCCCTGATCTCTTATTTCCTAATGGGCCCCTGATCTCTTGTTTACTGGTGGGCCCCTAACCTCTTGTTTACTGGTGGGCCCCTAACCTCTTGTTTCCTGGTGGGCCCCTAATTTCATTTCCAGGTGGGCCTCTGATCTGTTATTTCCTGGTGGGCCCTGATCTCCTGTTTACTGGTGTGCTCCAGCGCTCTAGTTCGACACTGTGTTCCAGCATAACAATATTTAGCAGCTACAATTTGTGAGTGCATGATTGTGAATGCACTAAATACATTTACCTTAGTATAATAAATAGGTTGTGACCTAAACCCATTATAATAAAACCCCCAAAATATTTTAACGTCTCCTTGTTTTATCATAACGCAAAACATATAATTGCAGATTCTCCAGTATCAGATATATGATAAACCTGTAAGAGGGGTTTTACAAAATTAAATGTCCAACAGTGAAGTACAGCAAAAATAAATGACAATTTCTTAAAGCTGTCACAAGTCCATTTGGTGGTTTAATTTGTGAAACCAAAACTCCTCTCTATATAATAGGGTTTTATTGATATAACCCGTTGGATAATTTCTCTAATGTCACACTTGGAAATGCTGATAGTGGAGATATGGAAATATGCCAGTATCTAGCAATAGGGAGTACCAGTTCATTGCTTATGCCACAGGCTGTCCGTATACTTGAATCATGCAATACTGTCCTCTTCACTGTCTGCATGTTTTCCACGATAAAGCCAAAAGGGCATTTACCATGTAAATTACAGCATTGCTGGTACATGTAAATCTGACTTAAAAGAACACTAACTTCCCATTATGATCAAGGCACATAATATATGTATTTTAACACTGAATTTATCTTTGATAGTTATAAGATCTTAGTGACACAGCAAAATGATATATAGGGCGAAATCGAGTCTTTTCGGGCTTAATTTAGCAAGATTCGATTTCCAGATAGTGGAAATCGGTGTATTTCGATTTCCATAATCTGGAAATTGGGTATTTGCGCTGAAAAGTAGTCATAACTTGTATGGCTACGGAAATTTTCGGCACAAATACCCGATTTCCAGATTATGGAAATTGAAATATACCAATTTCCATAATCTGGAAAACGAGATTCCCACAGGAGGATCACTTCCCGCGAGAATGTCGGAAAGACCTATAGAGGTCTTTCCGACTTTATTAAATTTGGGCCATAGTGATAATATAGTTATAAATTACTGGTTTATTCTCTCTATAAAAATTCCATTTTATACCAGTTAGTCCAGCCTCTTTGCCCCTGCAGGGTCCATTTGCTCATATCTGATTGAATTTTGCATCCTGTCTGCTTAATCAATCAACATTCTAATGAGCACAGTTGATGATAAACTTTCAATATGGACAACACAGAATACACATAAGTATTTTATGTATGTTCATTAAGAGGGTTTAATACTTAATTAAGCTCAAAATTTTAAAAAGAGATTCACTCTGCTGAATACTAACACTAGAAATGCTGGCTGTCATGGTTTCTCTGCAAGGAGAAGTGTTAGTAACATTGCTCCAGTTATCAGCAGTAGCAGAAAAACTTATATAAAAGGTCTTGTAGGGGTTCCATTATTTTTTAAACAGAGAAGGAAAACCAATATTAAAAGTAGTACTTTTTTTTTAAATGAACAAGAGATGCTCAGTTTTATACCATGATACAATTCCACCACAGCATACCTTAGATTACATGCCTACATATGTTAGTTCTGTAAGATTTAGACTGGAATGAAGCAGAAAAATGTTCATGCTTGTGTGCCTGGGTACAGACTTGGTATCCTGTTTGTTTCCCTGCTCTATCCTTACTCTGCCCAGCTCCACCTTATTTCCACCAGATCAAACCATCAAACCCCTTGGTGTAGCCCTCCCCAAGATATAACACTAATTGTGTCACAAAGGATCAGCAATCAAGTATTGTATACCTGGAATATTAGAGGTCAGTACAGAGATCTCTCCCACACTCTATGTATACCAAGAACTGTAAGTATAACAAGAGGGCATGCTCTACGTTTAGAGGAAAGAAAGTTTATGCATCTACATAGAAAGGGGTTCTTTACTATAAGAACAGTGAGGCTATGGAACTCTCTACCTGAAGAAGTTGTCATGGTTAATTCCATTAAAGAGTTTAAAAGTGGTTTGGATGCTTTCCCTCAGTGTAAGAACATTTCACATTATGGGTACTAGATATCTGAAGGTAGTATCTTGATCCAAGGAATTTATTCTGATTGCCATATTGGAGTCGGGAAGGAATTTTTTTCCCTAATATGAGGATAATTGGCTCTTGCCTCGTGGGTTTTTTTTTGCCTTCCTCTGGATCAACATTGCAGGAAAACAGGCTGAACTGGATGGACTTGA
>JAKJJM010063875.1:0-11730 GCA_021901965.1 Pipa carvalhoi | reverse complement strand
AAAAAAAAAAATTGTCCTCTTGATAAACAGATGCTTAATGTCTGTTGCCCTATTTAATATTTAATATTTTGTTAACCATTAGATTAGAGTTGTGCATCTGGGTGTACACAGTATGGAAATATTATAAAAGCCCATCATAAGATATGGACATTGACAATATAATATAGCTTGCATTATAATTACAGGTCATAATTTACATAATGTGCAGATGCGGTACAAAGGCGGATATACAAGCAAGTAGTAATAAAATGTGTAAAAATGATTTCTCACACCACCAGAAACAAAGAAACTGCACACAATTTGCAACACTAATATAAGAATGTAAAGTAACTAATCTGGATGATTACTAGCACTACGTTGCCATGCTACAACACACATGAAACATCAAAATATTGTTTCCCTTCTTCTAAATTGATCTATACCCATATAGATGCTAGTTCGCTCAGCAAAGCAATCAGTGCATCAAGCAGTGTTTATATGATTATTTGAACAAAAACACATCTGGGAGAGTATTTTTTACATGCTTGCCATTCAATGCAGCTATTTTGCGTAGACTTTACTGAACACTCAACCATGAAGTGCATATTTGTTATCTTGTACAGAAAATAAACATATAATCAATCCTATTAGGCATTACTTGTTTGATGAGAAGGACTCAGTTCCCTAAACTATATATATACATATACACACATATAAATATATTGTATATATTGCAATAGAGTATTGCTTGAGACGTGAGAAAGGGAGGATAGACCTCTTGAAAGCTTGTCTATCTATACTGACTGTTAGTCCAGTAAAAAGGTATCTCCAAGTATTGCAATACACATTATATATATATGTGTGTATATATGCATGATTGCTTGTAAAGAGAACAAAACTATCCCTGCAACATATTAAAAACTTCCCTTTATTTGTATATTCCTGTGTATGATTTTATAATTAATTAATCCAACCCCAATTAAACAGTCTAAACAGAATCATGAAAAAGATTAAATGCTCCCTGAAATGATTTTAAAATATTTTGTATTTGTGGACTACAACAGAAATTAAAATGATAGAAAATATTAATTTTGAAAAAAAAAAAGTTAGTTTTGGTTAAATAAAGCTTAGAAAGGTTTCTCAAAATTTGGGGCCCAGGATATTAATACAATACAATTCCCGGCATAAATTAACTTATCACTATATGGTGGAGAATGACCTCCGAAAATAAATATGGAAGCAGGGTTGCTGGTGCAAAAATAGCAGCAAGGCTACAATTTAATAAGTGCTATTACATGTTTCAGGCTATAGGCACTTGAAAAAAGGCCTACAACCCGAAACATGTAATAGCACTTATTAAATTGTAGCCTTGCTGCTATTTTTGCACCAGCAACCCTGCTTCCATATTTATTTTCTGAGGTTATTTTCGTGTCTGGCAGAACATGGGATTTAGAAGTTGCTACTCACACCTCCCTTTGTGTTGGTTAACTTTTCTTCTTGATCTTCTACTATATGGTGGAGAATACTAGGACCTTCTATCTGGGCACACATTGCAGCTAACTTGTGAAACATTTTTACTTGGAATATTAAAATATGCAGGGGAACAGGTTTTAAGAATTTGACTGTAAAAATTCTGAAGTGAATACAGCCTCTGCATATCCTTCACACACATCCTGTAGTTCAGCAGCGACGTCAGCAAACACCTCGTCCAAGAGCTCCTCTGCCAAGCTGTAAGGCAACAAATATGAGCTATTAGTGGAATGATTTGGAAGCGCACCACTTTGTAGCAATCAGTGGCAACAGACCGGAGAAAAGAGACAAACGAACTTCAAAAAATGAAAAAGGTTGAATGGAAGGGCTCTCCAATTAAGATGTCATGGTAGTGAATTTTTCCTCTTAGCGCACTGAAAATGAAGGATCGTCTTTTTACAGTGTATACGGAGAATGGCGGACATAGGACGTTTTGCTCATTCTTTTTATTTGCAGGATATACTATAGTGTGTTTTTCCTTTCTTGTGTTACATGAATTACAAGTCCAATTATCTGATCCAGTGCCACTGTCTTCATCAAATGCAAAAACCGCATTAGGAAATTAAGTTTTGTTATATTCCTAAGACAAATACTAGAATTTAGCAGCTTTCCAGTACAGATTTATGGATTCACAGGTTAGGTGACCGCATAAGAGCAATTCAGCTGTCACCTGTCAACCACTGGCCCATGCATGTACTGATCATACTGAGCTGATATTTGCAGTTACGATTATCGTGGCCATCTGTAAGCAGTCTGTCTATGCTGTCACCAGCACACTAGATTGACAAACAAGTCCAAAAAAGGATTTGTTCAACTTTAAAAAGAAGGATCTTTATTAGTATTGTTTTTGGACTTACACATCTGCTACTTTGATCTAAAGCAGTGGTTGGCAATGTGCGGCGCTTCTCCCTAACCCCGCCCTGCATCTCGTAGCCCCGCCCATGACCAACACTTCTTCTGATTAGACGTCAGCAGGTCATTGGATCAGGAGCACGCACTCCTCACCTTTTGCGGCTCCACAATGATCAGTCGGCAGTGGAGGACGGGGCGAAGTGGCTCCCTCCTCTTTTAAGTTTGCCGACCTCTGGTCTACAGCTATACATGAACCAATTTGTCTTCCAATGTTAGGGTGTCTGCAGATAACTGTTCCTTGTGCAGGGGCCAAAGCAATCATTTACACCAGTGGTCAGCAAAGTGCGGCTCGCGGTGCCTGCCGTAGCCCCGCCCCCTCACATCATATGCCCGCCCCTTCGAATCATAGCCCCACCTCCTCTTTGTCATAGCCCCGCCCATGACTGCTGATGCTCCTTCTGATTAGACGTCAGCAGGTCATGGGATCGGGTGTTTAGGCCCCGCCCCCTTTGCGCTCCTCCCCCTGGCTCCACAGTCTTTAGTCGGCGGTGGAAGAGGGAGTGAATTGGCTCCCTCCTCCACCAAGTTTGCCGACCACTGGTCTACACTAATAAAAATCCATATGTGATCAAACAAGCTTTTATTTGGTCAGGTTGATGAGTTCAGTCTGTACTAAAATAATCAGTCATAACTCTGTAATTAATGTGATCATTGGCAAACATCAGTTCGAATGATCATATGGAATGTATGTTAAGCTAAATTTGCATATGATCAAGTTTTCCAGCCCATTGGATCAAAGGCCCTGAAGATCAAACTTGCGTCCAGTATGACCAGCTAAGGTCTAATTGCTTTTAAATGCATTTATTTTCTTGTGATAAATTTGTCGCAAATGAGACTCCCAAATATATAAGCTACAAACAGCAATTAATTTAAATCTACATTAACTGGTAGCAACCATGCCAGCCTTCCAATGTTTTGTAGCTTCTTTAGAAATATTGGCTTCTTCAAGATATTATTTGTATTGCTGGGCCTAAAATGAGATTATTACCTCTCTGCAATTTGCCATGGGTTGAAGCTGCCCACCTCCTCGTGGGATGTCAGTCGAAGATGCCGCTGAAAACGTTCCCCGTAATCTTTAATGCTTCGCAGCATTTGGTCAGGAACAGTGATTGGTTTGCACTGTTCCCTCAGTTTGGGTGGATCTAGAGGGAAATGCTGTCGAAGACTACTTTTCATCTCATCCTTATTTATTTGTAATGAACTAAAAAAAAATAGAAGCAGAAGACAGTTAAGTTTGTGGCTGCAGTTTACACTACCATTTCTACTACTTGCAAACTCAAATGTATAATTTCAGTTATATACCAATAATGTGTGACCAAAATATGGCTCTCATTAAAAACCTAATTAACACTAAAAGGGTAACAGTTCTGCCAAGATGTCTTACTAAAAAGATAAATATGTTTTACATAGCTAGAGAAATTCCCTAGAACACTTTAAGCATATTAATATTATAAACTACAGTAATCTTTTCTTGTCAAGATAATCTGAGGAATAAAAATAGGTGATTAAAACAGAAATAGCTCTAGGGTGAGTTATTCCTTACACTCTTTGGTGTTAAATTAGTAACTGTTTAGTGATAAAAAGGAATCTATTTCTGGGTCAAATAAATAAATCTTTCCTAGCTGTCTGCCTGTGTGTTAATATGGGTTGTAGAAAATTCTGTATTGTTAGATTGTAACTACAATAAACTAGTAGCATAAACGGGGGAGGGTCTTATAGTATACACTCCAGAGAGAAATGTAATATTTGAAGAGATATACTCATTGTAATGTAAGCCATATCCCCCTAAAACAAAGGGCGAAATTTATTAAAATTGAAAATGGCATTTTCGAAAATATTCGAATGTCTCCTTTCTTCTATTAAATGTAACGAGCGGCACTTCCATGCGAGCGCCGCTCGTTACATTAAGCTGCTGAATACAGCAGCCGCTGGGGAGACTTGTCTCTCCCCAGCGCTTCCTGGTTGGCCTTAGCCAATCAGGAGCCGCTGACATCACGGATGATGTCAGCGGCAGCCAAATCACATGGCAGCGCTTAGCCAATTGATTTGGCCGCCGCTGGTGTCATCCGTGACGTCAGAGGCTCCTGATTGGCTATGGCCAACCAGGAAGCGCTGGGGAGAGATGAGTCTCCCAGCGGCTGCTGTATTCAGCAGCTTAATGTAACGAGCGGTGCTCAGATGGAAGCTCCACTCGTTACATTTAATAGAAGAAAAGAGACATTCGGAATTTCGAGTTTATTCGAAATTTCGAATGAAAAACTCGAAATTCATAAATCGAAAATGCCATTTTCGAAATATTTCAATCGAAAATGGCATTTTCAATCTTAATAAATTTCGCCCAAAGTCTTTGTACAGGCCTGTGGAGTCCACAATAAGCATTACATATTCACATGAGGAGCCTAGAAATAATGAATTTAAGGATTACATTGTGTACTGGATGTGGCCAGTGAAAATTCCAGTTTGGCAAGCTATGTTTTTATTACAAGAGATGACGAAACTACTACAGTCCTCTTGAGATCATAGGGACATACCAAAGATGTCCCAAGATGGGGGAGTACTTAGACCTTCCAATGATGACACCATAATTCCTCAAAGGGGTGAGACTGCAGCCTCAATGACCTTCTCCCCTGTTGCAAGGTGAAATGATCAACTTGGTATAACATTTGGAAGGTTGCGGGGGGCTATCAAAGTAACAATTTAGCAGCTAGTCAAGTGAAATCAAGCCCTTGACAGTCCATTAACAACTCATGGCTTAGATAGAGTAACCGGCAGTCTAAAAGGAGAAGAAATAGCCATGAGATGATAGACATTTAGGATTCACACCTTAAGCCAAGAGGCTATGGTTGCCTTAGCAACTGGTTGTCACCTGAGAAGGCCATCTAGAGAAACACAGAGATATTACAAAATGTGATTGGATGAGATAGAAATTGACTAACCTTTACACATATCTAGTGGAGCTTGGGATAAAAAAATTTTTCTTTTTTTTGCAGATGGCACAAAACTTTGCAGTGTAATAACGTTCATGGAGAAAGTTAGCAAGTTGCAAGCTAACCTTGACATATCAACTAACTGGGCAACTACATGGCCAATTTAACAAATGTATGCATTGATAAATACTAGCATCATACAACTTACTGTGGTTAAAAGTAAAACTATAATGGAGATGGATGAGGGAGTACTTGTGGATAATTAAATAATAGCATGTATTGCCAATTTGCAGCTTTCAAAGCTAACAATGTACTTTCTTGTATCACACTAGGGATTGGTTCAAGAGAAAAGGATAACATTTTACCATTGTACAATTGTCTGGTAAGGCCTCACCTTGAATATGCAGTCCAAATTTGGACTACACCTTCAGGGAAAGGACAACTGAAACCTTTGTCCAGACCAGACTGAAGAGACCTACTAAGGAGGAACTGCTCAAAGGGGAATAAGGGACAAACATTAAGTTTAATAAGAAATCCAGGTAGTACTGTAAGCAGCAGATGATATCCGCAAACAAGGCCGGTATTTATTGAGCATTTCCTTGCGGCAAGGAATGGAGGACAACAGCAGGAGATCTGTCAAACAATCCACAGCTGACAGGTCCCCTAGTCTAGGCTGCGCTTTTCCAAGCTGCAGCAAAACTCCAAGGTTTATGTTTACTTCTTTGGTTCAGGCCAATGGGGTGGCCACAAGGAACTTGACACATGCCCACTGATATCCCTCCCTGTGGTAGCTAGCCAGTATTCCCCTAGTACAGCGGTTCTCAACTTGTGGGTCGGGACCCCATTGGGGGTCGAATGACAATTTACCAGGGGTCACCTCAGACCATCGGAAATATAGGGTTTGAATGGGGTCACCCAATAATAATTAAAGAACGGGGGTCGCCAAATCACAGGGAATTGTACTAAAGGGTCGTGTCAATAAAAAGGTTGAGAACCACTGCTCTAGTAGAACAGGAGGCAGCATTAGCAGTGCCCAAGTAAGTGCAAAGGCAAGATATAGTGACCCCCTTGGGAAAGTACAACCTGGGGAAGCAGACAGTGGAAGGCCTAGAGTACCAGTCTGTGTCGTACCAGACCACTTCTGTCAAGCAAAAAGCTGCCTGAAATAATAACTCCATACAAAAGGCATGGGGTAAGCCAAAAAGTTTTTAAGAGCATCCAAAGAAACTGTATCTCATAAGCATCCTAGTCATCAGTTCTTAAAGTGGTTGTTTACCTTGGAGTTCATTTTAAGCATGCAGTAGGTAGTGGAATTCTAAGATTAAAAATGCCTTTTTTTTTTATTGCAGAGGGTTACTGAACATTGGCAACAAGAAAATTAACTGGAGTCACTGAAATTTATCCTTCAACAGAGAGCTAAATCAATCATTTTAGCTGACATTTATGACTGCTGAATGACTGAATATTTTGGCAGTTACTTGTACACTGGATACATAGTGGCACAATGCAACACTGCTTTCCTGCTATACAAGGAGATTTACTATTATGGTTTAATATTCATACAAATATATGCGAAACAGTCACAGATATGTACTTAGTATGTACCATCTATACAAAAATGACCTTACAGTCTAGACATTTCTTTTTTTTAAACACAAACTATATACCTTTTGTTAAAAACTTTAATATTATTTTTCTAAAAATTTTCACTAAAACATGTGGATAAAAGTTATTCTACAGTACACACACTGCCTTATTTTCCCACATATTTTTATGGGGAAGAATCCACCATGCAGTAAGATCTAAAAAAAGTATATAGAAGAAGCACAGTGCTCCTTTATAAAGGAATTTATACATATGCATTAAAACCAAAATTAAGATCAGCACCTGTACATTTCTCTCTACAATATTTAATGGTTAATACGGATTATAGCTATTCTCCCCTTGTAACTGTGGTATACGGGAGCATTCACCACTGAATTAAATGTGTTTGTGTATTTAACCTCAAAAATGTAATCTTAATAAATCTCGCACTTACCCTTTAATCTGTATTACTTTCTATTATAAATTAATATGCAATGCAACTGAATGGAGTTTGGAAATGTAAGGTAGCCCTATCTCTCTGCTCCAAGAGTTTAATATATCCTGTAACAGGAAGTAATGTGGCAATGTACAGATTGGAACAGTTCAGATCAGATCAGATCAGACTGTGTGTAGCAGATTAGAACATGCAGAGTCACACTGTGCATGGGAGAATCAGCCAGCACAGGCTTATGCAAGATAAAAAGATAAAGATTATTCTGGAGCCAAAAGAGGGTCTTACCCTAAAGAAAGGAACAACTCAAAATATATGTTAATCAATGTGCCTGATGTGCATCTGAAGATCTGTTTCTTGTTCTAGACTTGTTTAAAGCAAATAAAGCAGCAACCATGTTTTGGAAGTTTAACTCTTGCAGTGGACTCAGTCTATTCATCATTACAGCTTCCTCAACTGGAGTGTCTCAGGAGTCAAAGGAGGAAAGGTATTTACCATCAGCACCTTTCACACACATCCCAAAATACATTCTCCTTTATTTTTTTATTTTTCTTTGTTTTAACCCCACGGTTTCTGGAGCCACAGGGTTGCCCCGTGACATGGACATTTGACCCTAGTCCATCTGGCCCGCTACCTGTGTCTGGGTTATTACATAACCCAAGCATAAAAATCAGTTTTATATCTGTAGTGTAGCCCTACCTGACTCCTCTGAGCTAGATCACATCTAAATGGACATGGAGCAGGTCTTCTTCAAATACAATGAACATTGTAACTGGGCGAATTTGACATACAAATTTCAAATGGGAGACTTCTAGAATAATTCTGCCAGTTTTGGAAGTGAAATTACAGATAGGGATATTTTAATATCAGATCATGCTATAAATACATTTAGTAGGAAAGCATGCTTTAAGTAAAACAAAATTGCAAACTTGAATTTAAATATTAACAAGAGGAAACACTTAGATAACCTCCTAGAAAGAAAGTCTAGCAAAACCATAAACCAGAACATCTTTTCTGGAATTTAGTTTTCTTACGCAACCAACTCAAGATTTGCACCATTGTCTTAAGCATGCAATTGTAAATGCAAATCATAAACGGTTATGAATAAGAAAAATTGTCTGCATTTACTGCTTATTGCATTATTCAAACGGCACCATGGGCAAAATTTATGAAGCCCGAAAAGACTCGAATACTCGGATTCGAGTCTTTTTGGGCTTAAACTCGCGAGATTCTCATGCGAGATGATCCCGCGGGGATTTTGCTTTCCTTATTCCGGAATCGGGTCTTTCGATCGAAAAGGTAGCCATCATTTCTATGGCTACTAAAACTTTCGATCGAAAGATCCATACTGGAATACGAAAGCAAAATTCCCGTGGGATGATCTCGTGAGATCATCTCCCGCGAGAACCTCGGAAAGACCGATAGCGGTCTTTCCGACCATTATAAATTTTTCCCCATACTTTTTTTCTACTGTCTACAATGAAAAATTACATCCACAAACTTCAATTAACACATTGCCCTCTAGTGGCTACATTAAGGAAATATACAGACTCCTTGGTAGATTTTACTAAAGAACAAAGCTTTCCTTATTTTCAGAATCCTTAAATAATAATTTCCTATCTGAGTGTGTAACTGGAAGATTCTATATACAAACTAACCTAAACACATTCTATACCTTTCAAAGGTCTGTTTAAATACCATCATATTAGCACAGACAGACTATGCTTTTCTTAAAAAGTAGCAAAACATTTGATTTCCACCTTGAGTAATAATAATTGAAAATAAGATCCCGGAGAGCATATCTGGCTTATTGTTTAAACCTACCAGACTTGTGTAAGTGCAAAGTTGCTCCCTTACTAGCTTAGCAATCATTTTCATTTTACATAGCATAATTTAATGTGTATTTACATTTGAGCACGTTCAAGGCCCAGGACTTAGCATAGGTGCAAAATGGTAGATAGCGATAAGAACTACATACGTAAACCAGAGTGCAAGTTGGTTGAGAAAGAATAAAACCTAGAGAAGATGTGATACGATCATGGTCTTATGTCCGAATATAAAGTTAGTTATACTTGCAAATGAGTGAACAAACATGCTTCTAGTCCAGTTTTGGAAAATCAAGTGGGGCAGTACCACAGGTATAAAATAGATTTTTTTTTTTTATGACAAAGTTTTTGTGTTCCTTTAACAAAGGAATCCAAAACACTCTAGGTCAGGTTGTATGCAGAGACACTCCTCATCTGAGTAAATACTCACTCTCCATCAAGTGGCTCTTCCAACAGTATTTCAACTACTGGATCCCTTTGTCCAATGGGCTTTGTAATTCTGATGGGGTGTGGTGAAAGAGGCCTTTGGTCTATGGCTGTTTTTGCTCTCTCTGAAAGAAGATATATATTTATTAGGAAATTGCATATTATTACCATAGGCTTCGGAAAAGTTTTAATGTAAACCTTTTTCTTCCTGGGCCCAGAATTCAGGATCAGCATACACAATCCGACTAAATCTTTGTCGAACGTTTTCTTGATATTTCTGAGGAGAAATATAATTTCATATGTGAGATAAATGACCAGGGATATTATATCATAGTTTTAAAATTGTTTATTACCAAAAGGGCAGAATTATTAAAAGTGGAGCATTTATATCCAGCCAAAATAGATTTTGAAGCATATCTCAAATTTTCCACTGTTTTGACTCATTTTCCAATGACATTTTTCATCTGTGTCAATTTTATTTTGCCAATAGAATTCAATGTTAACTGAATTTTTGGTTTGCCAACAAAAAAATAAAATGATTATTCACTACTCAATATGGATTTATGTTTAAATACATTATAAGGTTAGATATAGAAACACTATGCTTTTTTGCATCCCCTGTGCTGGCTATTAAATTACAGTCTCTGTAATTAGCAAAACTGCAATAAAACCATAGCCAGGTTACATACAGTAAATATAATGGGACAAATGAAGGCATTTTCACTGCTGCCTGTGAGTAGAACATATTCTTTTCTTGCTTGCTATTAACTGCACACTTAAACATTTGCTGTACTTAGAATCTTTGTTGCTTCAGCACCTCTCAAAAGCTAGAACAGCCTCAATTAAATGCAGCCAACCCCTCATAACTATGTAAATACATTCAAATCCTCCCAAATCCCAACAGTTACAAACAGAATAATTGGCTTCAGCAGACATACAGCCATATAAGCAATTGGCACTAATTTCACATAATAAGGTTTATAATGGCACAAGTTCAACTTAAAAAATAATCCTTTGTTTACCCAGGTTAATCCAGAGGAAAACAAAAATCCCATTTAAAGCCTATGCCAATTTGCTTTAATATGTGAACCTTTTTCTTAGTCCTAGTGTTGATCAAATTAGATCAACAAATTATTTTTTATATTACTGGAAGCAGCAGGGGACAAAAGACATGTATTAGTAAGTAGAATTAGTCTAGACCATCCAGTCTGACTGAACCCTAGACCTATGAGTGCTTAAGTTCTTCTTCTCTTTCTCCTTCTTCATATTTAGTAAGTCTAATGAACTATTTTTTCCTACCAGCACTGGAAAGGATCCTTTTACTTTTAAGGTCAATAAAGTTGTCGAATTCACTAACTATGGTAGTGATGAGCAATTATTTCTTCAGTTTTAACAATGGGTTGGATGCCTTTTTAGCAAAAAACAGTATTTTTATTGATTGGTAAGTTAAGCTAGAACCAATTTATCCAGGAAAGCAGTTTAGTCAACAAAAATGAAAGGGAGATGTTCACCTGCAAGGCTAAATAGGCTTCTGGCCTGCATGAAGGTTGTAAAGCAGATCTGGTGTCTTTTATCAACCTTAAATACTATGTTTCCATGTACCTAAACTTGTAAATAATTAAAACTTCTCAGCTACACCTTATTTACAGTAAACTGAAATATACTTGATATTTGAATTTAAAAAGATTAGGATTTTTACTTAAAATTGCTAGAATCATTTTTTTTTAAACCAGTATAAACTACATTTAATAATAGGTCAGGAAGAAACAGATGAATAATTCCAAGGGAATTCTGCTTACACCAGTGTATTGTATTTAAAAAAAAAAAAAAAAAAAACACAACACAAAAATAAATCAACTACTCTCTAGAGAAAAATCATATTTCAACAAAAAGTTTTTTTCCTATAAACAAATAAACCAGAAGCATTTATCTAATAATGACCAATACTGCATCAACTAAGACATGCTAGATTTCCCTTCTAAACTGTGGATTATTCAGAGGCTGTAGGAAGCGCAAACAGAAAGATACGGGAAAAACCCTAGTGCAATACTGTAAAAATACTTTGTAAAAACACAAATGTGTGCAACACGTGAAG